>JADHZB010001688.1:13745-69093 GCA_015657535.1 Nephromyces sp. MM_2019
CCTTCATCACTTTTCACCCCCCTTCATCACTTTTCACCCCCCTTCATCACTTTTCACCCCCCTTCATCACTTTTCACCCCCCTTCATCACTTTTCACTCCGCTTCACCCCCTCCACACGGCTTGATGAATCATTGAGCTTGCCTCAATCCTCGAATATCTTTTGACTTCTTTTAAGTGGTACCCTACAAACACCCAAGAGGCAGCAGCATCAGCCACTATCTCTAGATACCTATATCTCTCTCGATCTCTTGTAAATTCCTCACCCCTAGAGATTCGCCTGCACTGAGCCCGTAAGATAATGAAACTGCAACTTTCAAACATCAAACACACACTAGGCTTTATCATCCACATCATCTCATTCAGTCACGCAGCCACAGAAATCCCATATACACACACTGAGGAGGCTTTTATGAACACCAGGGAGACGATGAGGCATATATAAGCAAATTGAGTATGCAGCGTCTCATAATCCACTCTTTGAGCTTATAAATTCACCATATATTGGCAGCATCTCTGCAGGAGAAAAGCCTAGCGAACCTCCTCCTATTTTCTCTATATATCTTCCAGTTTTTTGAAGGCATCAAGCAGCTGCTGAGTAGGCCCAACTCAAAGAGTCTGAATCTCTCTCTGCTCCTTCTGCTTGAAGGCATCAAGCAGCTTCTGAGCACCTGTAATCCACCTAGCTTCAAGCACAGAATTTCAAGGCTAACAAATGCATGCAACCTAGCTATTTCTACACATCTATTCCTATTTCTTTGCTAAAGTTTCAGTACTGAAGGAGAGCTTTATACGAGGTAACTCCCTCATTAAAATGCCAGCCAGCTTCATCTTCAGTGGCAATATCTTGGTGGAATACGTTGCAAATCAACCTACACTAAATACCAAGGCGAAACAGCGCAATACGACCCACTGAGCTGCAAACAAGATTATCTCTAACGGTAACAGTGTACATACAGTGCAAATTACTAGCATCTTCAACTTGATATATACATTGGGGAAGAATTACATACAAATCAAGCTGGTAGCCCCCCTCCTAGAACTCCTGCTTATCCTTCATCTTCAACCCTTGTAGTTTGTATTTCAAAAACTCCATGAAATAGCATGCTACAAGGGGAAATTAACCAAATCTTCGAAGATTCTCTATAAACCAACATATCTAATCTAAATACACCAAAGACTCTAGTATTACTAAGTTCTGATTGAAAGGAACTAGAGATTTACTACTACTGTAGTGTCGTCACAAAACACTAATGAAAGAAATTCTAAAAATCAATCTTATCCTGCGTGTGTGTAGCTCTCTGTGCGTGTGTGTAGCTCTCTGCATCCGCAACTCTCTCTAAACCCGCCCCTCCCTCTACATGGGCGAGCACACAACCTCTAAGAACAACACACCACATAACCTACTGTAACCCACCCACGAGAGCTTTTCAATTACAGCATATAATAGCAGCTGCAAATCAATAAGAAATCCAAACAAAACCTTCCCAACAAGACAAGTATTCCAGGCATGAAGCACCCCCCACTATATATGCACCAATACAACACACACAACCACCTCCAATACAACACCCACCACCACCTCCAATACAACACACACCACCACCTCCAATACAACACACACAACCACCTCCAATACAACACCCACCACCACCTCCAATACAACACACACCACCACCTCCAATACAACACACACCACCACCTCCAATACAACACCCAACACACATTGCAATGCTCAATCCAATGAGGTAGAAAGAACAGCAACCCCCCACCCCCACCCCCTAAACACCCTTCACAAAATTACACCTCAATACGTAGCTAAAACCGTAGCTTAGGTTAACTGGATAAAACTTCAAAAGGCTGGTGGTGTGTAGAGTCAGATAGATTTGTTTTATGAAGAAACATTAGTTAAAAAGCTAGTAATTAAGAGGATTTTGGTGCCTACAGCATACCAAAAGCGTGGGATTTGAGATCCGATAAGCTTTCGAGATAAAAAATTGTATACACACACGCTGTATACCGGCAGAAAGAGAGCAAGGAGGGATACTAGCTCCATCACAAACAACCTAGAAGAAAGATGTGTTGAGCTTTTCGGCAAGCAAAAACTGAATTTTCGCAAGGTGAACCAAGTGAGAAACCTAAGAGAAGCAGACAAAACAGGAAAAACAACAAATTAAAAGCAAAAAAAACAGGAAAAACTACAAACTGAGCTTTTTTCTAAAAGATACTAAAATGGGACTTTCATCTTCAAAGAGGTTTCTAGAGTTTTTTTCGCAAAAATCTACTCCAAAATGAAGCAAATGGCGTCGCAGAATTGATGTTTCATCAAAGAGCAAACTTAAGCAGAAAAAGAAGGGTAGAACCAGGGAAATAGTAGAGCTAAAACGATGAATTCATGGACTTGTATATACAATCTTCTAGTTGTCTTTGCTGCCGATAACTATGATAAATCAGCAAGAAATAGAGGTTACGTAACCATGCAATTCTTAAAGCAATAGAAGAAGAGGGGAAGAAAGCAGTTTTTCAAGGCTTATACGATACATAGATGGTGGAAAAAGCGCATTTTGTTCTCAGAAGCGAAAAGGATACTCCTGAATTAGTCTTATAGCTTGAATGAAAGGGAGAAAGCCCTTTAGAACTCAGCGAAAACAGCAGAGAAATATGGAGGTATTGGCATAAATTCACAGTGCAGGGAGAGCGACTCATAGAGTAAGATGATCAACAAAACCCACACCAATCCCACACACCAAAAACAAGATTGCTTCCAGCACTGACCAATTCTCACACAGCAGTATCAGAAGCTTCTTAATTACACACCAAATCCAACCGAATAACACGCAAGTAAAAACACACTGCAATCACACACAAAAGCGGGAAATACTTACCACGAGATTGTCTTCAACTGCAGTTTGGCACATCTTCTCAAATTGCTCAGTCCTAACAACAGGATCCACAGACAGAGCCTTTGCTAGGAATCTTCCAACTTCAACGTTTGGCTTCAGACGACCATCCTGAGAGTTGAAGATGCCAAAAAAGGCGCTTAAACGTAGAATTTCAAGCAGCTCGTAGCTGCTAAAATCATCAGCCCACCCCTGAATACATCCCTCCTCATACACACAAACTCAAAATGCAATTCAACAAAAATACTGGTAAGCATATCGAGATTTTTGAAATTTTATCATCTTTTTAAATATTAGAAGCAATCGTCAGCTTAATCTCAACGCTTAAACTTGAATAATATCGTGTTCATACACCTCTCAACAAGCTGTCGCACATATACTTCACGTGATGCTAATGACGGTAGAAATGGTAATCGAAGTATGAAAATCTTCTGCGAAGTAAACCCTAAAGACTGCAGGTTTTCAATGTATACCCCATTGCATTTATGAAACTATCTTTCCATGAATATATATCTGAAGAATGATATAGAGCAACCCAATTGAATACTCTTAAACACACTTGAAATCTTTTCAAAAAGGCCATGCAGCCACACACACAAGCCGATAAGCACACACACACATATAAAAGCTGATAAGCACACACACATAACACAAACAACAATAACCACCTAAACCACCTCACACACTCCCCTGCTACTCACCAAAACATCATTCACATAATTTATACAGATTTTCAAGAGTTTCTGAAGATGCACCAGAGAACCATGAAATCCATCCTTCACTACAGCAGCATCGGCGGGAGAATTAGCAGCATCTTTTGCATCCTGAGCCTTTAGAAGGACGGATAAAGCAGTTCTTTCCGAATGATTAGAAAACATCTCCACGGGAATCTCCTGGAATCTGAAATACGCCTCCTTAACGACTTGCTGGGGTATACGCAGAAAAGCCTGTGAAAAGAAGCAGAAAGATAACGCAATTTTCTGAAGAAATCTACTTTTCTTTAGCTAAAATCTTCAAAGAAATCCTAATCAAATGAGCTACCAACCAACGTCATGTAATCCTCTTTTTAGAGAGAGAAGTTCATAATGTCATCACAACAAATTTGCTCATAAAGATGCAATTTCTGGGGAGAAAAGTCATATTTTGCCTACATAATTGGGAGATATCTAGAAGGCAGGCGATCTGCAGCTAAGTGGAAGCGTAGAGAAGAGAAACTCCTTAAAAACTAAAAGAGAAAAGCAACTCCTTCACAGAAGGGACTTTGTAGAAAATATCAAGATATTATGCCACCAAACACGGGTAACAAGAGGGCAGGGGGGATTTATCTACGTGTGTGTGCGTATTTATCTGCGTGTGTGTGCATGTTTATCCGTGTGTGGGAGGAGTTGCTAGCCATGAGCGTTTGGCAGCGCATGAAATCGACATCAATATGATTAAACTTAACTACAGGGGCATTAAAAACTTCAAAATTTGATGCATAGATAGGGAAGGGCTTTGATAATAAAAAAGGGTAGTGATAAGCAATTCTATGTAATTTAATCACGCACACACACTGACACACAGACACAGATACATTCACACACAGATAAACAAACACACACACTCACAGATACGCTCACACACGCATCTACTGGTCACTACGCTATCACTCCAAAACGCACTTACACACACATATACATCTAAATCTAAGTATAATGAACTGACCTGAATAGCAAGACTATTGTTTTCGAGTGTTGCATCTACCATTAAATGAATGGGCTCGGTCAGAGGAGGATGAGGGACGAATTTAGAAATGTTGGAATACTGTTTAAACCATCCGTGAACAGCACACGTCAGCTCAGTCATCTCTGCGCCGGTGCAAAACCTAATCAAACAAGCAATAGTATAGCAGAAGTTGAATCATCTTCATTATCTTCATCATCAAGATTAGAGAATTTAATTTCTAAAATTACACTTCTACACGAAGAGATTCGCGCGATTGAAAGCAACTTTAGATATTTTGCTTCAAATGCTAGAAACGGATCAAGTTCATGGTGTATGTTGTTTCCCTACCAATTTTCACAATCTCTTCATAAACTCTATCCACGACCAAAGCCATAGCAAACAGCGAGAAAACCTGGCCTTCAGTTTAGCTATAGTGAAGCAGTCTTCAAAGCAGATACTAGCTCTAAAAAAATCGCCACGATTTACTCAGGATATCTAAGCTATACAAAAACTCAGGAAAGATGAGATCAGACAGCTCGCAATACAGTTCATCTATATATACTTAGGGTTTAGGGTTTAGGGTTCGGTCTTTAGAGTCTAGGGTTTAGGGCTCAGAGCTTATACTTTAGAGTTTATACTTCAGAGTTTAATGAAAAAGCGTATCGCAGATTAAAGAAAGAGCAGGAGAAAGCAGCTTAACAACTGGAAACACAAGTGTTTGGCAACACACCACATAGAGGCCAAAAATTCACACCCAAAAAGATAGACTATTTCATTTCTGAACTCAATATCTTCACGATAAAATCAGAGTAAATCATCGAATCTTCAGGTTTTGAAGATAAGAGCAAAGCTTACCATCCAACTACCTGCTCCTTTATGTTGACTTTCTGCTTCAACTCAAACATTGATTCATGATGATCCTTGATAATTTGCAGCATGCCCTAAACACAAGCTCAAACATCTAAAGTGTGAAGCTGCAACTAGCAAAGAGCTTAGGAAAAAAGCAATCTATATCAAAATTCCGCACACATCTTTCCCACCACAAGGTAAAAACACAGCTGGAAAACCTTAATCTACGCAACCAACAAGTAATTTTCCACTCATTCATAGCCCAAGAAGCTCTCGGCTATGCCTTCACCATGCTTAAACTTCAGCGAGGTGATATGCAAGGAAATTTAGAGAAACAAATTTAAAAAAAATTCTTCCATTTTTCAAACGTGAAAACTTTATTTTTCCCAAAACACGCAAAAAATCCTTCTTTCTCCTCAAAATAGGTGAAAATTTCATCAAAAGTTGCTTCAAGAAATTGATATAATGGAAATATGCAACGTGAGAAATCCTCGAAGCATAGCTCCATCGTTCAGAAAAAACTGCGAGAGCGAAATGCTACTATTATTATCCTCAGCGTTGAGGTCTCTTTATCCAGATAATTATGCATAAAAACCCGTATCAATAAACCAAAGGCATCCTGCAGTACTCATATATTTAGAAATTAATGAACTCAAATACACTAAATGCAAAACAGTGGCGGCTTATAATCGACAAGTATTTCATCAACAAAAGGTAAGTTTCATAGAATACAGCCTGCCGGATCGTAGACTACTTCGTCCACCACGCGTAAACCAACACACTTTGAATATATACGCTTCACACACATACATTATCAAATTTAAACCAACAAAATATGCACACCCAAGCCAACACACAATGCTGGGGGGCGTAAAGTGAGGGTGGAATGTCTACCTCATCCCCCCCCTCTTGGGGCACTCACAATATCGAATATACGAGCAAAGATAGCAACACAGACACACAACATCAAAACTAAAAAAGCCTTGCGCAAGCCACGTATATTTCACAGTATACCTCATCGGTCAAAAAGTGACGGTCTGTGAAGCAATCTGTTATCTCAACAGTATTCGAGTCTTGCACAGTCCCCAGTAAAGTACCAATAACTTGATCTTGCTCTGATTTTCTCCTTAGAAAAGCATCAAGTATAGATAAGACTACGGAAGGGTGAATTCGGCATTTTATCGACGCAGCGGGAGGGAGCAGATCGAATGCTTTAGGGACCGAAGAAGAAGGAGGGAGGGCCTGTGTACTCAATAGAGAAGAAGGCTTCAAAGAAACAGTCATTGGCGGCATCTTGAATGCACATCAAATACTTTCAGTCTGGTTATGGGAAGGAAAGTGAACAGCCGAACAGCCGCCTCCTCAAAATCTTCTTCGTGTGGCCAAAAATCTGACCCAGCAACGAAGGCTTTTCTAAGAGTAACAGCCAGACAGATAGAAGGGCATAATTGCTTGATAGCCGAAAGTGGATGAATGATATGTAGAGGTGTGAATTTTCTATAGATTTGGTTATATAGAGCAAGCTCCAGAGCGGGGAGTAGCAAAAATTATATCCCTTTTGATCGCGAGGAAGCAGCGCGCTTGGAGCTCTGAAAAAGCGCAGCTATATGCAGTAGAGGGCGAGTCTTGATGTAGAGAATTTCGTGGTGACAGTTCCGGTTGCTCAATTAGGGGCCCCGTCGTGGGTCGCTAGTTCGGGGTCGCTGGTTGATGTTTTGTTACGTTTGTGTGTGTGTGTTGGGGAGTTTGTGTGTGCGTGTTGGGTAGTTTGCGTGCTTGTTGAGTTTGTGTACCTACTGTTTTCTTTTACCTCAGTTAGTTTGGTTAGCTAGTAAGTTCGGTTGATGCGTACTCTAAGATGAATTTCTTAGTTCATTGTTTTGTGTTTTCGTTTTTTCGCTGTCTTCTATTAGTTTTTCAGTTCGTTCTTTGCGATCATTTCGTTTAGCTGAGTTCCTTCGGCTATTCCGTCATCGTTTGCTATTTTCGTTTAGCTCAGTTAGTTTGGTTATTTCGGTTTGCTCGTTGATTTCCATTACGATGTTGTTTTCGGTTAATTTGTTTTTTCGGTGAGTTCTCTACTTCGTAGTTTCTTGGGCACACAGCAGCGAGTACCAGATATCCCAAGAAGCGTTGCAGCTCTGAGTTAGAAGCACGATTCCGCAAGATTGGCATCATTAACAATCTCAGCAGCTCATGCAGCGAAACTTATTTTTTCCCAAATATCCAGCTAGCAGATTTTTCTGTCTTATTCCGTCCATATTTCCAATATGCTTTTTAACCGCCTACAGTTTTATCCGTCGTCATTAAGCTGCTATCAGAGGGGTAAACAAGGTAACGTACTTCATCCTCATCTCGAAAGACCTATAGGATTTCACCGCAATAACATAATATAACGAATTTTTTGGTGTGGAAACGGGAATAAACCAGCTATAGTTTGATCTTGATGGCATTTCCAGTTTCAAGACGAGGCCTCCGCGTAAATTAAAATCTAATATATCTGGCCTAAGTCATGCTGAAAACATTAAGCTCTATGAGATGCAATAAAAGCTCACACCTGCTTCCCACTTTTTTATTCAACAATAACACTAGTTTCTCGCTTAATAGAAACGGCTGCCAAATAAATAGATAAAGTTGCTTACTTTTTTGAAATCATGCGAATTTTTTCGTAGACACAAGGATGTAATAAAAGCGGGTGGCTCTGCTTCATTTTCTAGTGGTTTACAGAGTATTATTTTTTTGGCTGTTTAATCCGCTCCTTCGGGAAATAAGGCGTAAAACCTTCGCGGAACAGACTTAGGCCCTGAGTTTTTCATGTCTGTATTGTGCCGAAAATATGGTTTTTTGCGAGAAGCAAGCTAAAAGTAAGGGGAAAATGTTTGGAGTTCTGACAGAAGTACAATTTTCTGGGAGGTACCTCAGTTACAGCCGTTGACTAGCAAAAAAAGCTCCAAAAACTCTAGAATAACCTAATGCTTACTTTCCAAGCTCAACCGGTGTGCTTCTTTACACGATGTTCCTACGTACTACCGAGGAGTCATTCAAAGCGCAAGCGACGAAAGAACTGCATATTTGCAATACTCTGAGTGTATGCAGTTTCGCATTTTTCATGACTGTTGCAGCAAACAGCTTTGGCGACTGCGAACACTCAGTATGCATATACTTCCCATTTAGTACCAGGAAATTATATCCTAGTACTAAAACGCTTGCCACCATGACACAAAGTTAAAAAGACCATGGTTTGCACGCTATACGGGGGTAAATTAGCTGTATTCTCCCAGGATGAACAGCTAGCAGTAATGGAACTTCCTCCCTTGGAATCAGTAATGATTCCCAGCGGGTACAACTTCAGTTTTTCAAAGAGAAGGGCTCCCAGTTTTCTACGTAGGTGCTTCCAGATGGGGTCACTTTGCCTTCAATAGCGGTGGATTCGAGGTTCTTTCATGTGGGGTCACTTTAGCTTCAATAGTGGTGAATGAGAGGTGCTTTTATGGCATCACTTTACCTTCATTAGCGGTGCATTTACAAATCGTACGCTTTACTGCTTAATGCGATGAAGCATCGGACCAGAACTATTTGGTAGAAGCGAATGTTGCATAGCTATAGCAGCTTTCCTCCTTTACCAAATTAACTCGTAGTTTTTAGCATACGCAGTAAAAGTAGATGCACTACTGTATATTAAGCTTAGACGCAGCTCGAACAAATGATGTAATAAGGCAATAATGACTTCCTAATATACCATTATAAAATAAGGAATTTTACGGTAAATTTCGTCCCTTAGTAATTCCTAAATGAAAATTCTGGTCTTTTAGGGTACTTTGAACAATCTAGGTTCATATGAACTGTCTTAACGCTCGAATAAAGCCGCTTTCACTCGCACACCTGATGCTTATCATTCCAGATAACATTAGTTTGCTGCTGTGTCATTAACTTACAAACGGTTGTGGATACCCCTTGGGTTTCACCCTTCTCTCAGAGTATAGAGAAGAGATTTCATCTACAAGTTATTCGAGACTCCTTCAAGTAAGTGTAATCGAGGTAAAGTGCAGCTTGAGCTTCCACTTGCAAAAATATTTTTAGTTTGCAGAGCTGAAATGCATGAGATATCGGAAAAAAAGTTACTAGAAAAAACTAGGACAAGAAATCCCAATTTATGACTGTTTTTTTTAATTCAATTTTATATTCAACAATCTGATAAAATCCGAGAGACACACTGTGGCTATCACACTTTTATCGCAGTGTATATAGGTTATTTTTCTTCTATCTGGGGATGTTTATGTGATTCCTCTTAAAGACGACTCTTATTTCTAGAACCGATTTGTAACAATCACACAATGGATTTTTACAATTTCACGGATATAACGCGTAACAACATTAAAAATTCATGTAGGGTAAAAACTTAGTGTTTTTAGTGCTCTCTATGATTCTCCTTCCTGTTTATTCATTCATCCTGTACAATTTTCACATCTAAGAATTAGTAAAGATGCGCTGAAACTTGCTCTCCATGCTAATTTTCTCAAGATAAAACTAGAATCGGGGGTCATGGCCAGATGTTAAATAAACTTGCAAGTCACCAAATTGAAAAATGGATATTCAATTATTGTGAATTTAATATATAAATATAATATCAGTTCCTAAGACTGTTTTGGATTATTTTGTTAGAAAAGGAAAGGGCTTTTTTTGGGAGCTAATTGGAGGCCCAAATTCTATCAACTAATGTTTTCCTCAGCTTTCCATCTCATTTTGGCCGCATTTGCATTGATGAATAGGAACAACCCCGATTCTATGAAGTACTCGCACCAACCTGAACCTGCAAAGACTTCTTGTTAGTAACTTCTAGTGCAGTCAGAGAACCTACAACGAGATTATTTGGTACGCTAAAAAACGGAAAAATACTAAAATTCTGGACCACAAACTAATGAAATAGCTCAGTAACAATCGCTGCTGAGAGCGACGAAAACTTCGCACCTAGTCCTGTCTGCCCAGAGTTACAGTAGGTGTATTTGTCGATTTGTTTCTTTTGTTTTACGGAGAGGGATGGCAAGGTGAGCTGAGAGATATACAATGGCACACACACACACACACCTGTGTGAGTTTTTTACTGAGTTGCACACTGTGTGAGCTGTCTTTACCAAGTTACACACACATCTGTTACCTAATGAGCTACACACACCTGTGAGTTATCTACTGAGCTACACACTTGGATTTACTTATCTACTAAATTACACACACACCTGTGTTTATCTACACCTGAGTTACACACGGAATGAGTTACACGCACGCTTTATACTGGTTTTGAAAGAAGGAGGAAAATCGGAGATACTAAGTAGCTCATATTTGCAGGGAGATGCGTTTGTCCCAGTTTTCACAAGTAGGGAGTCAACTTTTGTATTATCTTGTTGGTACTGAACCCTCTAACAACATATTTTTGTGTACTTTTGAGACGTTATTGGGTTCCGTAATTCGAAGGGGTTGAGTGGAACTTTTCAGCTTCTGTGGGAAATGGGTACTTTTCACGGACTAAGACAGTTGTAAATTGCTTCTATTTCGCTGATTAATTTGCAATTTCATAGATTTAACACATTTTTGATGACTATGAAAGCTAAAAAAACAGCAGATCTCCACTTTTTTACTATTTGACGGGGATGGATTTATGCTTTCTGTAGTCATCTAATAAAATGCTTCAGTCGAGTTAAGAGTGTAGATAAGCTGATGCATTTACGCTTATATCCCTAAGTTGCGTGTGTGCGTCTGTGTGTACACTTTATATGGCATGATAATTTACACTATCTTAATAGATTTATGTTGCCTGAAAGCTCTAAAACTGTTTTTTGTTTTTTTTATTGTTTTACAGTCTTTTTACAAACTCTTTCCCAATGTTTGTGAATCACGTAGCTGCATTTTTCACTGTAAGCAAGACCTTTTATTAACTCAACAGGTTTATCTCCAGCTTTCTTCAGATCTAGCCTGACGTGCGACTTACGTTGTGCTAAACACTGGAAACTGAGGAAGGATATTTCTGTGTGGAACCTTGCATCCCAAACATAAATACAGGGATATTTATGCTGTTCGACTTATCGTTTGTCGGTATGCTCTTGTCTTGAAAATTCGCCGCCTATACAGCACACGTAGCTCCTAAGCTTGAGATTACTGAGAGAGTATAACTTTCATAGACTTTTCAATTCAAAGTTTGCTTTTTAGCTTTCTTCTCCAGCCTTCCTCTCAGCTTTGATTTCTAGGTTCTCTGTAACAGATCAATATATATGCGACTGATTCTCAGTTCGTCAACGATGTTCCAAATAGTGTTTAAGAGTTAACTTTGGTATACCCATTCCCTCAAATCAGAACCATTCCTCTTTTAATTAAACGATTACGCTTTTACGTGGTGCTAAACACTCAAAACATTTGACTACTATTTTATATCATCTCTCGAAGCCTACAAAGTATCGCTTTTTCGAGGCCTGATTAAGTTAAATTATTCAAATCTGTGCATTTAGTTGTGTACAGCTGATGTCTTATTTTAGGGGTCGTAAAGACTGCAAAATAGTATATATATTGGAATACGTCACGTTTTAGAGTATAATATGTTAGTCTTTGATCACCAAAATCTCCTTGAATAAAACAGTAAAAGCCTGGACTTTACAAATCACCCTGTTTGACTATCACACCTGATATGGGATCCATAGCTTGTGTGATGATCTCCATTCGTATCAAAGATGGGTGTTTTTTTGGTACTGTTATCGGCCATTAGTCTTTTCTCTGGTGCTACCAGTGACTTATTCTTTCAACCTAAAACATCGCTTAACACGGTTTTACCTGTTGGTAACGGTGGAATCTTTCTTTATGTGTCTCCTTTTGGGGATTCCAGCGTTTCTCGCAGCTACGCTACGATTTCTGCTAATCCTTCCTGCGAAAAAGCGCAGTATGGTAGCATCCCAAAGGTGATCATCCCTTCAAGTATTAAACAATTCAGACTAGAAGAGAATCCAAATGTTCACTTACCACATACAGTAACTCCCTGGAAGCCTTTTTCAGCGTATAATAACTATGGAAATAGCTTTAGAATATCTTCCTTCTGGAAAAAAATTTGTGATTACTTTTTTGATCTATACGAACAGCTCAAAACGTACTTAACCTCGTTTAAAGTAGGTTTTATGCATGATGAGCCTGTATATTCGCCATTCTATGTTGCGAGAGAGCAATTATGTTCAAAATATAGCGATTGGAGAAGTCGTTTTTACTATTATTACACGGCGACATTCCAACGCAGCAGTAAGCTCTTGAATCCCGCTTTAGGAAGCCTTTTTTTTAAAAGGAATGAAAAATCTTCTTTACTTCGAGATTTGAAGCTTTTAAATGGGGAAAATTCAAATTTCTCTTCAGAAATACAGGCACTCACGTGGTGGAGCAGCCCTAGCACTATGTTAATCCCCAAAGGAGCTGCTGCTGTGAAATTTGTTGACACTTTGCAGGGTTACAGTAACATAATTTCAAGGCCCCTTTTTGCATTTTTTAAAATGGCAAAGATTGAGATGATGGAGCTAGCAGCTCTAAGTGGCGTGTCTTTTTACAGGTTCTATGATTCTTACAAATATTTTATTGCTCGTTATTGGAGGCAGTTTCAAATACCTACCGTTTCAGCCTGGGAAATTCGAGGTCATGAAGCTATTGGAATGACCGCAATGTCAGGTTTGAACACAGCTGCATTGGCAAAGATTAAGCGTATGTTTAAAGGGCAGGATTTGGTGGATATATCCAAGTGGAGTCACAAGTTTTTCGATTCTTTCCCTGAGATGCAGGAAATAACTTACCAACAATATAAAACCTCTTCTTTGGAAGCCCCCGGCAAAAAACACCCAATGCTTAGGTTGTTGAATATGGTGGAAGATGGCGAAGTTCCGCCATTGGCAAGTACTTCTAGCGAATCTTTCTTGAAGCCGAAGGACGCTGGCCACAAGCTTCTTTCATCGGATGACTCTGGGGTGCTTTATGATGCAGCAAAAAGGGGTTTGAATGAGTTTGATTCCTCACTCGGTCCTGATACTATAGAACATGGCAACTATGCGTTGGATTTGCAGGATAATGAGGCTAATAAAGCTGCTGGTAACAATGATGAACTGCATTTGATGCAGCAGCACGGTGGAATCCCTTATACAGGCGAGCCGGATGATGCTAATGCGGAGCTTGCAAATCTGGATGACCATAGTAGTGTAAATAAATCGGGTGCAGAAGGGAGAGCAATGCTTGTAGAGAAAAATCAGTCTCAAGAAGAGATTTCTGATGAAGGATATTATAAGAGACATATATCTGACCGAAGAAATGTAGGAAACCCCCATCATGATGACGTGGGGGCGGATAGATTACCTCCTTCAAAGTCAAAGCCTTATGGTGATGGTACTACTTATTCCTCCTGGAGGGGAGGAAATCGAAATAATTGTGATGTGCTCAACATAGACGAAATGTGTGGAAATAGTGAGATGTGCCTTCTTCCTGCAATAAAATACTTATACGGATTCCTGACTCAGCAGAAAGATGTAATGGAAGCAAATTCTAAAGCTCTAACTTATCTCAACAAAAAATTGCCGGCTGGGAATACGCTGATGGAAGTGGATGCGTTGAAGCTCTTTGTGCACCTATTGGGTGATATGCACCAGCCTCTTCACTATTCTACAGAGTCTGATAAGTATGGCAACGACATCAAAGGTTAGCCTGCGAGTGAGTTTTTTCTGTTAAAGTAACGAGGTATGCTGGGAAAAGAAGCTGAAGGTCGAATGAGAGAAGCTCACACTTATTCATTGAAGGCTTCATTGAGAGAAAAAATTTACAGGCAGAAATATCTTAATGCATACATTTTATGCCTATGTATAATTGTTATGGGTGGATATTTTAGATAAGTATATATATGTTTAACTATTCAAATACTCAATAAAAGCATATTTTATGATCTCCTAACTTTATTGTGTGTAATAGATATTGAGGAAAGTTTGAAGATATCGAGATTACATCAATAAATATGCAGAAATGTGCTCCTCTCTTAATTAGCGTGTGTGTGTTTGCGTGTGTGTTTGTGTGGGTTTTTTTTAGCTTTCATTGCAGCTGGTATTATCTTCAGGCTATTTTGTGGTTAAAGAGGACTGATTTTTTTGTAAATACAAATGCAAACTAGCTTTTAATGCACCTTTTTTTGTTAAAAACGCTTCTTCAAGAGGAATCCGGTGAAGATATAATAAGATTCAAGAGGAAGTAGAGCATCTTTATGGCTCAAGAAAACATCAAAAATCGAAATATAAATTTCTTTAATTCCTAGTCTACTGTCGTTTCATTATCCCAGGTGGAAAGTGATTTATAAGTTGCTACTTTCCCGCTTTTTCTACCTTTTTTCGTAGCCTTGAGAGCATTTTTCCAAGTGATGAATTCTTATTTAGCCCCCCTTGAAACATATTACTTGCAAACATACAGTGCAGATGCTTTGTCTTGTACCTTTTTTAAAGTGATCGATTATTCGCTATAGTGGAGCTGTGAGTTTCTACTTTATTTCTAAACACAGGGAAGAAACAATTTGATCTGCAGATGAACTTATGTATGATGAAAGATTCATCTATTCCAAGCCTGGAGTTCCTGTTGCCGAATGTATACCTTGTGTGTGAATCTTATTTTTGTTTGGGGAAGCCTCGTTGTTTCCCGTAAAGTGCTTGATTTTTTATTTCACTTCAGCTCTATATGCTCTTGCTGAGGTTATTTTTTTTTTGTTTCAGTGCAGTATCTTGGGCGAACTGGAAGCTTAGGTCCGAATAGTCTGTTTAGCTTTTGGGATAGCCTCTTTATAGACCGTTACGCTAGATTGCAACCGGTATGATTTTTGTATTGTAGAGGGGCTGGGATCGGTACTTCTTTTTGCATGAAAAACCACTGATAAAGCTGCTACTGATGCTGCTGCTTTACTGGTACTATCAATGCTACTGTTGCTGTTGTTTTACTAGTAATCCTACTACTCCTACAGCTCCTAATCCTGCAGCTCCTACTAATCCCACTACTACTACTACTACTACTCCTTCTTTTCGGTATGCTTGATAAACAGTGAGCCATCGGTGGATACTGTACTTTATTGTATAAATTTGTGTGTGAAAAAGTGTAGAGAATTGCTCGACGACGTATAATCAGATTTTTACTGCTTAAAAAAACAGTGAAAACGATAATTCTTTCGCACACACTTAATCTCTGCTGTTGTTTGATGGAATTTTTATTCGCCTTTGGTATTAGAAGGAAAACTTTGTTTTACACAAATATTTTTCAAATTGTCTATTTAAATTCATGATAACCGTGAAATATTGCCATGAAAACTAAATATGTAGTGTATGGTTTTTTGCTGATATCCGACACCGTTTTAATTCCTTGTATTGCAATCTTCATCGTGAATATACTCTTGAAAATTTCAAAGTCAGCCACTTTTTTTGCTGCTCTCAGCTGTTTTTCAATGTCTTTGTGCTTTTTCGTGCTCTTTTTTGTTTGATTCAGCGAAAATCTTTGTATCCTTTCAGCGTAATCTTTTCAAGAATAGCTTTATTATAATATTTTTATTCAGTTTTCCTGAATTTTTGCGTATTTTTTCCCATTTTTTAATGTTTCCTACGCTGAAGATTCAAGAAATCGCGTTTTAGATCTTTGCACACCCCAAAAAACTTTAAAAAAGTTCATCTTCACGTGAGCAGAATGAATTGAACTACCTTCATTGTATGAACATCCTTTTTGATGGTCTATTGTGCTGTGGATAAGCTTGCAGCCATTTTTCTCGCTTTCTATTTAATAAATCGTTGATTTTTTGATGCAATTATGCGAACGGCTACTATACTTCATCCTGCAAAGTTCTAGGGAAATCGGCTAGAGAAACGTAGAGTGTTTTTAAGAGTATTTTGGATCTACAATGAGATGGAGCTATTTGTTGCATTCTGCTGGATTTTCAATTACATAAAAATATTTTACCTAATATTGAGGAGCAGCACTACTTTATATGGCAATGTATTAGCACACATTGTTGATTTTCGATGAAGCAGTTCTTTGCAGCCTCTGCTT
The DNA here is from genome assembly GCA_015657535.1 of Nephromyces sp. MM_2019. Taxonomy (NCBI): domain Eukaryota; phylum Apicomplexa; class Aconoidasida; order Nephromycida; genus Nephromyces; species Nephromyces sp. MM_2019. The sequence goes on from JADHZB010001688.1 coordinate 30,267, forward strand.
TCCTTATACCACCATTCAAATGATCTCTCGGTTTATGCTGGTCTTCAGTTTTTGTCCTGCTAAAAATAAGCTTTATGGCGATGTTATCACACTTATCCTACTATGGTTTATAGGCAATGCACCAAGTTACTTTCACGTGCTCACACACAGGCCAATTCACACACTACAATTTAGCCACAAACACGCCAACTTATACACTACAGTTTAGCATCTCGCACACATGCCTATCGCTCCACACTGCAATTTAATCACACACGCCAATTCACACACTCCTATTTAGTCACTCACACCCTTTTTTCCTTTTAGTAATAGCTTTGCCTCAGAACTATCCGTTTTTAATGGTGAACTCAAACACTCACTCTTTAATGTAACTTTCAAGGTCCCTCTTTACTTAGCCATGAATACCTTTTTTCTCTCCTTAAGCACACAACTTGATACTACTCATCTTCATGTTTCTCATTTGCGTCAGTCGTTTTGGTTTGGAGGCTGGACGAACGTAGCATCTGCACATGAGGTGTCTTTGCCGAAATTAGCAAAGGAAATTATACAAAAGAAGGAGAAAATCTTCAATGAATGGGCCCTGGAATCCGCCAGATTTGCCTGTTCTAGTGTGTATGGCCCTGTAAAGAACCTACTAGATCCTGTCTCCAAGAGGGCAGGCATGGTATTTGATTCACCGGATGGTTCTCGCATCGTTGTGTTAAATGATAGCCTAGAATCTCTCTGGGTAAGGGAATTGAAACGGAGGATACTCCTTTCTGGGGCTAGGATTGCTGCCATAATGAATGTAATTTTTTCCAGTAAAAGCGTCGTTTTTAGGCAGGATTCTGGAATCTCATTTAGCCTGAAAGGTAGGTGTTGGTGATAGTTTGGTAAAACTCTTTATATAGATGGGGAGGCTTGATATATTCTAGGAATAGGGGAGATATGTGATGTCGAGTATGGAGGCCTGAATGTGAGATATTGGAAGTTTTTCTCCTGTTCGCTGATGTTGAAGATGGTGGTTTTTTCGCAAAAAAGAGGGGTTTCTCAATCAAATTATTTAATGCCTGAATCACTTTGTTGAATTTTTAATTTCTTCATAACGTTTATGTTATAAATATAGTAAAATCATTTAATAATGAATATATTCTAAAAAATATTACTATGTCATTATATAAAGGTGAAAATTTTGTTTTGGAAAAAATCATTTAATAAAAATGATACTTTAAATAATAAGATTAATAATTTTATTTTTTATTATAAAATATATTTTTGGCATTTTATCGGGGGTTTTAACAAATTGTCAATGTGTTGTAAGCTATCACCCATCAGCTTCGACCAGTTCTTACAAGAAGATTGAGAAAATGCCTTAAATTTTATCCCGAATCTTCCTTTATCAAGGCTAAAGCAAGCGTTTAATGCTGTTCTTGATTTTCACTGTATCGGACTTCAAATTTATAGCATGGGTGGCCAGTGCAGCACGGTTTTTCCACCTTTTTTGTGTGTGTGATTATGGGGAAAATTATTATTTCAAGAGGTAGTCTCCCTTTCTATGTATGGGCAATTGATTGCGTTTATTTATGAATCAGCCTTTCCTAGACGGAAGCTTTATATCGGGAAGCTTCTTGGGATTTAATCTAGCGCCGCTATTGCTGGATTATTTGAAGCAAATTTTTTTGATATTTTGTGTGAATACATCATAATGGTGTGTGGTACTAGTTCCATGCTACATTGCCGGGAATTTTGCGTATTTACCATCGAATTTTGAGAATTGGTGTATTATTTGAGTTTATATAGGAATTTTTAAGCCTAAATGCACCGAAAATGATTTCATTTAGTGCTTTTTTACTGGTTTTTTTCTTCCTGGAATTGCAGTCAACATGCCCACCTCTGAGGCTTAGAAATTGCTTTTGTAAGGCTCTTTAATTTTTATTAAAATTTTCTTCACAAAAAAAACGCACACTAGCATACACACACACTGGCACACACAAAATTAATTAGTAAGAGCTTTAAAAACAGATGAGATGTTTTTTACAATCTGTAGTATTTTTAAAATCAATAATTAGACCTTTAATTTTTTTATGAATTCTTTATTTGAACCGGTGTGTGCACTGTGCTCTCTCTGCGCGTTTTGGAGCATCATCTTCTTGTGCTTTTGTGAAGATTCTTGAAGTGCCAATACAATCATTTTAATGTTTTGCTAATATCGTCCCTCTGGCGGCTTTTTTCGCCGTGTCTTGTGTACTACCATTTAACTACACTTTATAGAGTATTTTTTGGCTATGCGCGATAAATTTATAATTCAATGTTTTGCGTAGGATGATTGCAATTCTATATACTGTAAGGGTCGGGATATTTTTGAAAAATCTTATAATAGCTTTATTTTTGTAATTCTTAGATTCCAAGAAAGATCCTGTGACTCTTGCTGGAATGATGCCAAAATGGCTGCGCGCCTTTCTCATGAACTTTGCTATAGTCATTACTCTGCTGGTAGGCTGCTCAAATACATTGGTGTGTGGGGTTTTTTGCATTTTTTTGGGGGGGGGGACTAGCGTGTGCATAGGGAGTAACAAATAGTTTGAGTGCCTTGGCTCCTGCAGTTCGCAGTGATAACATAGTCGCAATCATGCGATTACCCCAACTCTCGCCTGCTACTGTGGAGAGAGAATGGATTAAGTTTACATGTGTGTTGTCTCTGTTGTGAATTTAAAATAGTGGGGGAAAATCACAGTGAAATATTTGGGTATTTTTAGGCGTTTTTTGATGAATTTTCTAAATCTCATAGGAGCAATGGACTAGCATTCACTGCGATATACCAAAATTAGATGCTAGTTTCGTTATCATGGATATAGGTGGCAGAATTTCTTGCTTTGCGTTGTTTGAGTCTGTTATCGTGCTTGCTTGTGGCATTATTTTCTACCTGATGTCCTAATTCTTGAAGGTAATGCACTAATTCTTTAGATATTTTTTTTTCAAAGTTGTTTTTGCTTATTTTCACTTTGTTATGATTTTCTGTTTTAAGTTTTAAAAGGATAAATACATTTCTACGGTATTTTAAATAGTTTTTCTTTTATGTTACTTGTTTTTATGTCGGCCAAATTTTGTTTTTGTCTTCACTTTTTTTCATTAGGGAATAATGTGGTATATTACGCAATTCTATGCGTTCCCACCTGTTGGCCAGTTACCCCAAAAAAATGGATATGAGAACCTTAAGGACAAAGAAATGGAGGCTAAGACGTCTTGAGAGGAACCTAAGTAGAGATTATGCTTTACTCGAGCGTACTGTGGTGTCCTTGAGCGTTTCGTTTTCTTTTTACAACTTTGAGGCACCTGCTTAGGCTTAGTCTGTATATATTTTCAATCTAAATCCGCTGCGATTTCAATATCTGCGTGAAAGGATTACTAAAAACTCTTTTTCTTCAATTTGGTGAGCTGAATTACGAGCTACGCGCTGGAATGAACGTACCCTCTTGTTCATGCTGATTGAAGACTTTATTGCCTACTTTCTGTTCTTTGGATTACGCAAAATTTGCAGTAATAGCTTAGTTCGCTCGCACGTTATAGTATGGTCTAAGGATATAAGATGTTTTGGCTGCTTTACTCAGTTTTCATCGCTTCACCTTGTTTTTCTCCGCATTCATCAAGAATTCAGATAGTGGTAGAGGCCACTTCTATATCTATTAGCTACGCGACCAGTGGAACTTGACGCGAATTACTATCATTTTTCTTATATTTAGGACCGATGCCTTGAGCTTACCGTACGGAAAAATTGTTTTATGCAATTTTTCCAAAGACATCGCAATTTTTTTGACTGGTAATCAAATCTCGTATTACAGTGAAGCTAGAAAAAACTATAGAAAGTGCGCATTTGCTGTAAACCTATGGTTTCAGATCTCCTTACCTGAGTCACTGATGATTTTCTCAGCATATACCGCGTAAGGGGCAGTATGCAACGGTTATCACATAATTACGTTGCTCCTAAGTGAATTATGTGATTGAGATCCGCTAATATGCTCGCAGGCTTTTAGCTGCTGCAAAAAATCACTGCTGTTTTGGTTATTTTTAGTTTTTTTGCTTCGTAGACGGTAGTATCATGTGCCTGCTGCTTTAGCAACGAATATTCTCGAATACCTTTGCTCAATTCAATAGTTTATCTTCTTAAAAGGCTATTACCATTGAAAATGGCTGCATTTCGATGCACTACGCCAGTCATTAAGCCTTCGATTGCAAGAATTTCTGCTTTTGTACTTTGGTAGAATTCTCGCTCGTACTTCTCCCCTGCAAAAACGGGGCTAACTTGGTATGGCTCTTTCGACCTGCAGTTTTTAGGGAGCATTCGGATGATGTTGAGCTACTACGGATTCACAGAACAACTTTCTCGGCTTTTACATAAAGAGCTAGCTGCTTGGCCCTTTAGTTCTATTGCTAGATCTTTGACTAGATTAAATCCAGAGAATTTCTTAATTCCATTTACAGATATTACCAAACTATTCAAGTATATTCTTGAACGATGAGATTCGATTCCGTACGCAGGAGGATTATTGAGTTGGCAACTTCGAATGTCTGTCACCAACCTTTGCGTTTAAGCAGTGCTTAAAGTGCTTTGCAATGTTCTGATTCCTGTTGAACTATAGCTAATGCTATTTATAGCTAAAAACTGCTCCGGAAACAACTCGCTACTAAACATGTTTAATACAGGAATGAGGAATTTAAAAAAATATTGCAGAGGGGTCTGCTGCGCTCCCCTTCTGATAATTTGAGATATGGTGCTCCCAATATTTCATTGCTATGCACTAGCTATAGTGCATTACGGCTATAATATTCGTGGCATGCCCCAGCTTGCTAGTCAGTGGAGCGCTCAGATGGAAACAGCTTCCGTATTATTTTGTCGCCTCTGGAATACTTGCCTAGCTACTCTAAAATTCCTCCCATACCTATTAATGCCGCATGAAAGTGTTTATCGACTTCATGTTTGCAAAAGTGTCAATACTTCTGGCTTTACACTGGAATTGCAGATGCTTTTTTCTTCTCTGAATGTTCGAGGATAGATCTAGTTTGGCATACTTGAAAATTGTCACTGTAAACCCTTCTGCCCCATCCAAATAGCGATTGCCATATATGATACAAGCGCAAACACAGATACCGGGCAAAAGCGCAGTGTATGCTCGTGAAGTGTGATCAAAAAAAATGAGTGCCGCTCTTAATGTCTTGCCTTTAGTAGATTAGGCTTCATTTGGCTACTGAGCTGCCATACCTTCTTCCTTTTTGTTACGACTCTCTTAAGCAGTATGTTTGAGCCATGTTAAGGTGTCTCTCTGAACTATGGTACAGAGACAAGCATGGTTATCGTTATAGGGAGCTCTTTGCACGTATTTTTTTTTACTAGTTATTTGGTGATACTCTTTCCTGCCCAGAGGGGATATTACAGTAACATTTGTCGCCCGGGTTAGGGATTGGGGTCGAATGCTGAATGCATGCACATGACACGAAAATAGTTTGTGCGTATAATGGAAACCCTGACTAGGAAGCTTATAACGATATGCAAAGCTACTTAAAGTGGCTTGAGATTAAGCTTATGAGAGAGAATACTGCGAAAATAAAGCTTCTTTCTGGGGATACCCTGCAACGTAAGTAAGCTGGAATTATCTGGAACGAGCTCTTGCTATTTAGAAACTGAGTCACACATGGTAGACTATTGAATGTGCCAACTTATCACACCCACAGGATCACAAAATTTCAGCAGATTTCTTTTAAAGAAGTATCCTTCACCAGCACATAAATTTTCAAAATATTTCCAGAAATTTGAGGTAGGTGAACAATACGAAATAGTCCGAACGCCAGTAATTCTAACCACATGGAGTGCGGTGTCCCCAAAAGCGTAACGCATAACGCGGAAAGGCTGCATTAGTTTATTATAATCGTTTCAGCCTGGAGCGCGATATAATGCTTTCCTAAGGTTTATTAACCCGAAGAATATTTATTCATCCTGATGCATTCGATTTTAGCCGTCGTCCCTCTGGTAGCAAAAATTGGCACGCCTTATAAATTCCTTTAAAGCGTATAGTGCTCTAGGATTACGATCCAGGAATATTTTAGAAGAGGGGCGCTGGTATCGTAATGAAACCCATGGAAAAAGCAATGGGTGGTCGGTTTTAAAGGCACAAACTGCTCACGAAATATCGTTTAAATGATTAGGGGCAACCACGCCAGCCGAACAGTAGTTAAGCGAAATCAGCATGCAGTTCGAAAAAAAATAATCAAAAATATTCATTGTGCTTACTCATGCATTACTGGCAGCCCAATCCTTGTACCACAACTTTATGTGGACGTTTTCCTGTATTCAAGAATCTGCACAGGAGCTGAAATCCCCAGTTGACATGTATATCTCGACTGTAAGCACTATTTGACATCTCCAGAAGTGAAGAATTAGACCTAACACAACAAAGCTTATACTGACTACACGATCAAATGAAGGGAAATGCCTTAAGAAGCTACTACTCACGATTGGCTACTCATGAGATACAGGCGCTATTACACAAAGGAAAAATAGTTACCGCTTACAACCGGCGCGTGATTCACTTGCACTTAGCCATGAAAAGGATGCAATAAGCATACCAGCATTTATGAAAGCCGCGTAGTACCAGTCAACCCTCATAATAATAGACACTGTTAGATGAAAGATGTAGAAAGGAATAATTTATTTGAGGAGCCAACAGGGCGGCATGAGACAAGAGGGATGCAGTACATAACCTCATAGAAACATTACCTTTAAGGAAACAAAAGAGCTGCAATAACAGATGTCTGATATTCAGGCGCGATGGCCACAATCATACTAGTAAAGCTGATGCCACCGGTGTATATGCCTTCCTGAGATGGCAATAGTGGAACGTAATGTATTAGCGTCGCGGGCACCGGGTTGTGTCAATAGGTAGAGAAAGAGTAAAGGTCAACTCCTAAAGTTGCGAAACACTGCTGGTACCATGAGGAGGAAAGCTGAATAAGTGCCGTGACTCGGGATCGAACCGAGGACCTTCAGATCTTCAGTCTGACGCTCTCCCAACTGAGCTATCCCGGCTTGATGACTTCCTAATTCTATCAGAACAGATGCGCAGCGTATACTTCGCTATGACCGTTTCGTAACTGAGGGATGCGCGGCTTCTCTAAATAAATCTGTACCCCCCTGCCATGTAGTACACTAAACTCTCGTGTTATCAATACACACAAAGCTACATAGGCGTAACCTAATAATAATTTAACAGTTTCGAATCTCATTTATAATAAGCAGGAGGAAGTTAGTGCTTACCCAAGTAAGGGTGTTGCGATGACAGAAAGCAGACGCCAATTCATGAAGACCGCAAAAAGATACGGAGAGCACTAGTTTAGTGCTTTTTCCGATGGTAACTTGCGTAAAATGCGCGCTCTTGGTATTATTCTTGTTCTCACAACCGCCGCTACTTTGTCCTTCAACCCCAGTACCTTGACAGAACTTCGCGCTCGCCATGATTAAGCTCTTTCTGGAAGCCAGAGGTCAATCCACTCATGACAATTTCAAATTGTTCTTAATTATTAAGACTATCTTCTCCTGCGCGAAACTGCATTTCAGCGACTCAAACTCTGTGCACATGCATATGCTATGCATATTCACAGTCTTTTCTACATTCGTACTATATATTCACACAGTTCTCATTGTGCCTGTGTGTACCCACTGTCCGGCAAAAACAACCTCAGTTTACAGGATTGTGTTGTAATGAAGCTAAAAGAAATAAAATCCCTTATATATCGCACTGGGATGGCGATTCTTCGTGAATAATTTACCTTTTCCGGAGGAACATGAATTGATTTCCATTTTTACCGAAATAGACTGCATTAGGAATGTAGACTTGCGAGGACTTCCCAAATTATTCCACGAGGAAATTTGTGTTAATAAAAATATCTATTGATACACGCGCTTAGCTAGCTTACAACTCTTCTCCAGGAGGAGAAATGTAATCTGCTCCGGTTCGATTTTACCTTGCTACAAATGCAATCGGCTTGAGCGTATCGCCTTAACGTTAAGCTGGGAGTAATCGCATGAGCAAAATGAAACAGACCTGAGCGAGGAACCAAGTTTGCCATGTAAATTTTTTTTATGTCATGCTAGATGCAGTGCAAATTAGCGCCATCATTGAATAAATTCTGGTGGTTGAGGAAGGCCAGGTGAATAAAGCTATGATAAAAGCAATAAAACTATGGTGGCATCGTCAGCCGGGATAGCTCAGTTGGGAGAGCGTCAGACTGAAGATCTGAAGGTCCTCGGTTCGATCCCGAGTCACGGCACGCTGCACTTCTGCGGTGACCCATCAGGGGCGCTGATACCACTACCCCGAAGGGCGGAGCCCTCCTTTTTTTCGAAGGGGTCAACCGAGAATATCTGATTCCTTAGCCACACCTGCTGCACTGTTTCATGCTTCTTGTAAGGTCGTGCAAACCTTCAGTAGCTAAGTGAGCGAATGTCGTTCTTGCGATCAAACTTGGTACGTCAGCTGGTAGCTCTATTTCTGCATCATGGACTTGGCCCAAATCCATGCAAAAAATGGGGGCTAGCTGCAGCCCACAGAAGGGAAATATGTCTGCAAGTTTTATGAAGTCCAGTAGCAAAGCTTTGCCGCAAAGAAGCCTGTGATGAATATTGATTCAACGTTTAGTTTAACTCCGTTCACCACATTCATTGGAGAGGATGCTGTCACCCTTCCGATGATTATAGTTTCACTGGGTTAGTCACCTTGAGATGCATATTCCTTTTGGTTCAAGGTTACCACGAAAAATGCCCGAAGTGATCAGGTGCAGCCTACGCTAGATATTTTTCCCAGGTATTTATTCTAATATGGCTTGAGATACAAAGGTCAAAACCGTCGCTATTTTAGCACAGCTACGGGTAAGCTCATATTCTATGCTAGTGTGTTAACTCTCAAGCTGGTGAGGCTAGTGTATCCAACGAACGCAGGAAAGTGGTAGGATGATGCTGCAAGCTGCCTTTTACACCAGTAGATATTGCTTCAAAGCAGGAAGACAGTGCAAAAAATTATGGGTCCAGCCCTTGAAATACACGTTACACACATGCATATTTTAATATAGACTCATAACGGTAAAGCTATAGATTGCAGCAAAAAAGAAATGACCCCTTGAGAAGTTATCAGGATGTTGTTGTAGTCATGTAAAATATGTGTGGTTGGTACGGTTTTCAGATGGTTTTTATCAAGCTGGCCATAGATTGTTAAACCTACAGAATTGAAAAAGTATCCTCGCAAAACAGGTGGGCTCACACCAGATAATGACTAGACTTATTTTTAGGAGCTATTTTTCCTTACTACTGTTATGTTTGATATACTCAATGCAGTATAAAAAGCAAGGAGAATCCCTTCTTACTAGTTACAGGCTAATGGCTTATTACTTAACATGACTAACAAGTAACAATACTAACAATTCTATCAGCTATTCAATAACTTACAATTGCATGTAATAAATAGATTGAATGCAAAGGGTACGGAAGGATGGAATTTGGAAGTAGGTTATAAGAAGTTGTATCAAAGCAAAATTTATATGCAGGGACTTCCAAACTTCAGCAGCCTCCAGCAGGTGGGTACAAAGACTTTTATCTAAATTTTTCAGCTGCCACTGTACTTCGCTATTTCCAAAATGCTAATTTCGAATTCCAATTATGAACTAAAGATTTTTCTTGCCAGCAAAGAAACCTCTCGTATAGATTTTAAGCCAGGTAACCCGTTTATACTGGGAAGATGCAAGCACGGGCGACTTTAGACTTATGATGCTGCTTCAACACCGCGACACACTGGAGGGAGCCAAAATTTTTTCTGCTAATTTAGTAAAATCGGCTACGCTGATCAATATATTTTCATCTTCAAAAACAATCCAAAAGCCTACGATAATTTGCCTCTTGGAGGCATTCTAGACCTATTTTTGTTGTGTAAACAGATTGCTGATAAAATCTAGTGGGTCAGTGACACATTTAATGCAACATATACAACTGTAGATACTCATGGATGCACATTGGATTCTTCTGGCCCGCACATTTAGAAGTTTCTTCCCTATTTAGAGACTTTGAAACTCAAGGTGTTAGCCATGCAAAGCTCACTAAGTAATAACCTATCGCAATGACGTGGTAATTTTCCAAAAGGTACATTATTAATATTAGAATGACGTCATGGTTCAGCGATTATCTCGTGAAGTATAACATATTCAATACCTTTTGGAAAGAGAGTATCAAGATACATGAGGTATCATTATCCGTAGATCTCCTAAATATCCTCGTGAAAGTATAGAGTAGCCACGAATCCCCCATTTGCATATTATTAGTAATGCACTTATATTTGCTACCTCGAGTGTCATTTCAAGCTATCACCTTTAAAAAGGGTGAAAACTGCGCTCATTCCCTAGAATTATTGCGGGAAGGCTTCCATGAGAAGGAAAAAATGGAATCTGTTTGGCTCATGTTTATGAAAAGTCCTTTTTTGGGGTTTTCTTATTTAGCAACAGGAAAATATTTTCCAAACGCTTGCAGTTAAAATATCGTCTTATTATGCCTAGTCTTTTTAAAAGCGAGATATTATTTATCTAATAAATACTGAATTCTCTTCACCCCCAGCAATATATTGGGTACCAAAAAATAATTGAACCCTAACTCTTGAAACTTACGTACAGCTAAGAATCCTAGAGTAATTATTAATCCAGGATGCCGGCGTGCATTAAAGTACCAGCTTTTCGCTCAACGGTACTTATTTATCAGAATAAAATACTAACCCGAGACATACGTCAAATCATCTTTTTAAGATGTTTATATACTGCTCATCGCTCCAGAAACATATGGTGTGCCGCGCAAGGATTGATTTATACCTACAAGGATGCCTCCAGCCAAAGAAGCATAATACTTTGCAAAACTAAAGCCCACCGCAGTTTCAGCAATGGAGACAATTGTGAAAATTAGCAATACCAGCCCTATAAATTCCTCCTTGTGTCTACATGCCTCTTGCTCGTATTATTCGCTAAATGATCATTCTCTTTGTTTTGATATCGCAAGGCTGAGGCATTGGTTCTTAGAATAAGTCGAAAGAGCTCAGATTTTTTATAAAATGTTTAACCATGATCATTGTTCCTTAATATACAAATAAAAACATGTAGTACTAGGCCCCTGGGGTGGCATAAGATCTGATGCTTTGTTTTTCCTCATTAAAAGTAGAAGACTTACCCAAGGAAAATTTTGCGATATGACCTGATAGGGAAAAACATCGCAGGCGTTTCAACTTTTTAATGTCGAAATCGTTGCATTCTTTTACATCGGGTAACTGTTGAAATTTAAGTTTCCACAAACCTCGGACTTAGCCAATAGGAATATAAGACAACTTTCAAATAGCTTGCAAGACTAAATTTCTGGAAAAAAGTTCAAAATTTGTTGCAATGTTTCCTCCCAAGAGTTCTGGCTTTTTTTCAGATTTTAAGTGGTACTCTAAACACTTTCGTTGTCCATTATCCGGCACCAAATAGCATACAAGCCATACTAGATCCCTGTCGGTTTTGATGATTTACTATCCTATTGAAATATGAAGCGAATATTTTTCTTCGGTACTGAAACGTACTCGTTTGCAGGAACTTGTCTATTCTTGGCAAGCAAGCCGCCACTCACAGCCTCCTTGTAGTGTTTTATTCTCTAACTTGATACTTTTAACAAGTCAAGAGAAAAAAAAACTGAGTAATTTTTGACGGCTTAAACTGGAATACCTTCGTTAGCCATTTTTTATGTTAGTTACATTATTACCATAGCAACACACTTGTAGCTAGTTCGAAAAACACATTCGATAGCATGATTTCTTCACGGCGATTGCTTTCCCAGATACGCAGAGAAAACGATAAGTTGGAAATGATATTACCTATTTTTTTTTTCCCACGTGTAGCAAAGCTTCATTTGTGGAAATTTTAAGCCGGTGTCGACAGTTTGCTTACCTAAAGTGACTTTTGGTTGACGGTGCCCCTGGCACTGAGCTGTGCCTGCACTACGAGTTGTGGCGTGGACCGGTACCGGCGCGGCGTATTGTCAGATGGATTTCAAAGGAAGCCAGGTAATATCAATTTCGCTATATATCCGAAAGTTAGAGCTGTACGTAGCATAAAAAGATACAATTGTTTATTTCTTGCTAATTACAATGGAGCGAAGTTGATATATCTTCGTCGCCGCTGTCTGCCCTAGCTTCGCAAGGTAAGGAAAGGAAACGCGCACAAGTATGGAAGCGCAGAAACGTGGATAATCTATATTTCACTGCATTTATAATTCTAAAATACTGTTATATTCATTTTTTATTACAGTCATAAATATTTTTTTTGGGGCTGTAATCTCTAAAATTTTTCGCACTTTTGGTGTTATAACTTCTGCTACACCTCATCCTCGTCACCACTAGTATTAAATTTTTTCCCTGTGATGCCTAGGCTGTTTCCAGCTAGAGAGAAGCTAAACCTCCTCCAGAACTAAAAAAATCAGCATCATATACAAGAAAAGAAAAGCCATAAAAGACCATCAAGGTCACCCTAAGATGCCATACCAAGAAAAAGCTTATGTAAGATCAAGTGAAGCAAAGCTGACAGCATGAGCAGGCAGTCTCCAAAATCCGGAAGCGATAAAGTTTCCGAACCTTCTACATCTGAGACAGCGAAGTTTCTCCAGGTGCAGAAAACAAGTTTCTTCGGAAGGCTTGGCTCCAGAACGGCTTCGTCCACCGACGGGTTGTGCCTATCAAAGCAGGATACTGGTGAATTTTTCTGTTATAATACTCAACTATCGCGTTTCCTGCTTGATCAATTGTTGTTATGCTGGGTAAAATTCCGTATGATATTGCGCTTTTTGAGAATTGCATCATACAAACCAGCTTGAGTAAAACCAAGCCTTAGTGAAAGAAATTTGTAGTTATTTATGAACAAGCTCCATGGTATGGCTACTAATCAGGTGTCTCTAGCCAGTTACTATCTGCTTTGAGGTTTCAACTCTCATACGACGAAGAGTACTACAGTGCTGGAGTGGATGTCGGTAAGGCTACACGATTCGCCAATTTTCACCTAGATCCTGTAATCTAGGTAGCATTTTTATTAATGAAAAAAATTTTCAAAGGCTATTTAATAAACCACTGGATAACTTGTGATGTTTTTACACAAATCTACGATATATTTTGGCCTCGCTAAACTTCTTCCGTACGAGCATTAGATGTATAGATTACTTTATCCTATTCTGTTTCCGTAAAAGCTATAATTTTTTCAACCTTTAAATTAAATAGTGAGCTATCCAGCAGGTGCAGAATATTTCATATAATACATTTCAAGTCAGTAACCAACAAGTTTCGTTCACGATCTCACCTATAAGAATAGCCATGAGCTAAGACTTATCCCTTTTGGAAGTCTAAACTTCACAGCCTACTTTGAACGAATGCTCATTCAAAAAGTCAGTGTGCTAATCCGAAAATATAATAATCTTGTTCTTCAATCATGAAATCTCTCAGGGTTTTTCGCTTTCCTGTTTGATCACGAGTTAGGATACCTGGACTGTATTTTCTATCGTCATCCAGAAGATGCTAATGGTGGGTTCTATCTCAATGGTGATACGGGCTCCCTCACGATCAATTTAAATGATATGGCAGCTTCTTGCTGTGTAATTGTAATAGCACTGGCAACTGATACTACAGGACTTTCTATTACAGGTACAACGATGAGGCTTTTAATATTTTTAGGACATCATAAAAGCAGCCACAAGATAATTCATGTAATTATATTTTTTGAATTTGCTAGAAAACACTGAAAAAAACATTTTCACTGGATATGTAATACGTTTACAATGAACATTTTGCTATCTAGCGTGGTTAATACTGAATATAGAGGGTAAGTGCTGTGTCTGCATTCAGAATTAAAGGATGCAGAGATTGAAGTTTCTGCTGGCTTTCTTGGGAGTACGCTTTCTACAATTGTTTTTGAAGACACACAAAATAACCAAGAAGTCAAGCCTGGCGCCATATTTTTTGCCTTGGCAGAATATGCCGGCTCCTGGTTCTACAGAGAAATGAAACAATTTACCAGTTCTGGAAGCCTATCAGGCTTGCTGCATCCGAGCAAAGTACTATTAACTAGGCATATTAGTTACAAAGACGCAAGTGTAGATATTAATAGGGGGGAATCATTGAGCGGGAAGGCACCATTTTTATTATTACTATAGTGGTTATATTTTTCCCGGAAATCAAGGATGCTCTGGCTTAGCTTTGTGATGAAGAGAGGCTGCAGTGTGATATTGTAGACGCAAAGTCTATTTATACTCCAAAAAAGAGCTATCAAATATAAAATATTATATGCATCCCAATAATTGAATCAAATAAAAATATGTTTGATTAAAAAAAACTTATCAATGCATCTGCAACGATAGCATCTCCTTATAAGTATATTGAGGCCAAGCCACTAGCTACTCTACCTGCTGCGCTCCCAACTTTTCAGGCAGTGGCCTCAGACATGCTTGTTGAAGTAGCACTTCAAGGGAGGAGTAAAGTTGCCAAGCCGTTAAGCTCACTACTAAGGGAGAAACAGGTAGATTTTGCCAGCAGAAGCTACAGCTTTTTATAGCGGGTTTTTCCTAGCGATTCTTGACTATACCAATTTGAGCGAGCTGTATGCCCCCAGCCTTCTTCCAGAAGTGGAATATATTAGGAGTTAACACAGGAATTCTCCTACCTTGATTAAATTTTTTGTAAATTCTTGAGTTCTTTTATATGATATTCCTATGACTTCCTGCGTAATTGGAGAAAATTTTGCATCCTGTGAAAAAAGTCGTAAAAAATATCTCTTGAAATTAGGAATGTAAACACGGAAATAGGAGGCTACTTAGTAAATTTTATGTTTGCTACTTCTATGATTTCAACTCATACTGTTAAAAAGCTAGATTTTTTTGTGCTTTTAATGCAGAAAAAAGGCTTATCATCACCATATGCAGATATGGGAGCTAGAAACTCTGGCGAGCTGACAAAGTCAAGCCCTCGGTCTAATGCAGACTTAGGGAACCGAGAAAGTGATATAAGCAGAAGGTTCTTTACAAAAGCGGAATCTTTACAACCAGCATCTGAAATACGAAGTTTATCCCCTTCAGGTATTGCAACTTGCCATAATCATCGCTGGTGCCAAAATGGACGCTTGCGTCTGATTTAAGGAAATAAGCACGAAAACACCGTTATAGAGTCACGCTATTTACTTTTTCTTATTCAAGGCTTTAAAACTTTTTGCAAAATAGTTACTAAATGCGCAACAATTGCTGTGTCAATTTAGTGTAAATAATACATACTACCCGGATGCAAGCGTCTCAGCTTATTAATGGTACAATTGCGTAGGGACTATTTTGTACAAAATCGCTTTAGAATGCCGAAGCTATTTTTTTTCTGTTTTGCCCTATTGAGTGTAATGCCTTAAAATGCATGCTCAGCATTCAAGTTGTGTTCAAGGCATCTCTTAGTTGCTACGAAAAGTGTACCCTCACGAAGATTTTGGCGTCATTGCGTCTTAGCCGTTCTATAGCTTAAGCGTTTATCGTATCCGCTGGATCAACAACGCATGAAAACTATTTTTCGCTAAGGCGCATATTCTGCGATGGTTTTTTTCAGATGCCGTATGGAAGAAGGATATTGAGAGACGTTTGGAAAGAATTGAGACTTTTCTGCAGGAACGCCAAAGATAGAAATGATGTACTGTGCTTGTGAGCTACAGCGTAAGGTGGGCGCAGCCATTTAGCGCCCCGGTACTCCCAGCGAAGAGAAACTGAGCAGAGAACTACCGGCTGAAATATGAAAGTTGCATTCATTTTCGCCTCTGCATATCTTTTTGAAAAATTAAAGCCTCTCTGAGAGATTCATTCTGGTTATCACGGGTTGCATTGTGCTAAATCAATAGGGATAAGGTATGATTCTAAGAGTCAAGATATGTGGATAGCGGTTAAGCTGGGCACACAGGTGACTTTGCACATAACTGCTTCAATATTTGCTAAGGAGCTTTTCATTAGCTATAGCCTGGTTTTTTATGTAATAAAAGTGGAATTGCAAAATACGTAGAAGCATAGCAACTTGCAGATTTATGAACGAGCGCTTCTGCACACGCATTACAGTGAGGCTAAATACTTAGTAAAGCCACAGCAAATTCAAGATTTCTTCTTATCCGTAACTTGAATATATATGTCTTCACATACCAGCGAGAGAGCTTGATCCCTATTGAAAATGCACCTTGCGCTATACCCAGAGGATAGTCCTCATAATCTATATTGTCTGAGTGAGAATATAGCATTTAACGTTGTGGTATGCGTAATGTAGATGACATATTCGGTAAGCATGACCGTGATGCACCGTTACACTTGCCATTACGCCGCATCCTAATCTATTGGGTTCAGTTTACAGCATAATATACCGCAAGCAGCTAAATTTCTTCTTGCAGTAAGCCTATCATAAGATATAAAACGGTTCAACATCACAATCAAAAAAAGGGACAATTCGTTAGGCACAACTTATTTGATCACTCCATTAGTGCTTTGATTTTTGCAACAAATTTAGAGAGCAATACCAGTTGAGCGCTTTCAATGATTTGATACGTGAAAGTTTTACTTGTATCCGAATTTGATTGGTCTAAACTCTAATAACAGAGAAAAATGCATAGGCTGCAGGCAATGACAAAAGTCGTTGGAAATATCATGAAACGCCAGGGATAGGTTAATGGAACCGTAAATACCACTATTGTAGTTAGTTTCATCTATTTTTAGCCTTGTTCGCTCGGACCTTGACCATAGAGCCTTCGGAAGCCTTTCGTTATCGAAAAGAATATTTAGCTAACATTATTGCGCCAAATCACTTTCAATATGATTCCAAACTTTTATAAATCTTTTTTTTTGACGCCATGTGATGCCATGGCGAGAACGAGACACGACCAATTACGCTTCAAAAAGTTAAAGTTACATATCCGGCGGATCTGATTCCAGAAAAATCCTCAACTTCGTAGCTATGTGTGGTACATATTTTCATTCTGCAGACATTTTTTATATCATTGCATCTGATTGATTACACACTATAGATGAACGTAACAAATTACGCGCCATATCATCGACAGGAGCAAGATATAGCTCACAACTCTGTAAGCGTAGATAAAAGTTTCATTGAAGTAGTAGAGTTGGCCTATATAACCCTTAATATACTACTTGCATGCCGCAGATTCCCACTAGAATCACGAGATCAATCCAATGCATGTTTTCTTCCACTTTAAAAATAAGTCAGTTTATTTGTCGCTCTGATCTTAGCACACACTTTTACTGGCATTCACGATTTCACCTGATTTTCTTTATAAGTTAATTGTTACGAAAAAAATGAGGCGAACCTAATAGCATTTCCTTGCACCCCAGAGCTGGCATAGGATCTACCAGACATTACGGGATTAGGCGTGGGTGAGCGCAGCTCAAGCTGCGCTTATAATAGCTCAGAAATCGGTTTCTTATACAGACATTGAAACTAAGTGTTTTTCCCCTACTGGTAGAATGTTTCGAAGGGCTTAGCATGTATATCGTAATAGCATGAATATTGTATTAAATCGCTGAAAAAGTAGTGAATATGCATTAGAACTGCGAATCGACTAAAAGGCTTATGCAAAATTTGTCTAGAACAGGAACAAGTTAAAAGTGATGCTCTCGGACTTTCTGTTGCTTAGAAAAAGATACATTGCATCTTCTTTTTTCCACTCATATACTGGTAGTACTAAACGCATGATCAGAGTGCACTAAACTACACTCGGTTTGCTGCGAATAACAATTTGTCAATTCCCAGCTATGTATATCAAGCAACCAGAACAGCATTTTTCAACTTTTGGTGTGTTATGCCTAGAATGTTTTTGAGAAAACTTGGGTAATTAGGAGTTAAAGAAAATAAAGTCCTTCATAGTTGCTAGCTTGATTTAAGATGGCCTGAAGTTGTTTATTTCAAAGCAGATTTTCTTGCTGCCATTCAGTGCACTTGAACTATAAAGTTTTAGTCAATTCAGGCTATGGCACCTCATGTAAGGGTGCCTAAATTGAATTCCATGCTTGCGTACTTGTCCATGAATGTAATGGGCAGGAAGTAAAATTCATGTCTTTGCTTCTCACACTACCTAACTATTTAAATATTAGAACGAAAACTAGCGGTGTTATGCTTGTCTCAGATTCGTCGGCCATCTCTAACAATTTAAGAAGGCTGCGTTTTGAGCGTGGGCTGATATTTCTTACCAAATGAGTGGGCAGGCTGCCTCTGAGCCGAAGGAATATGCCAGTTGAACCAACTTCACGCGCTGTGAGTTCGCTAATCCCCAAAATAAACTAAACACGTAAAGCGTACGAGACCACTCATAATGCAACTTTCCCGTTTCAAAGCCAGGAAACTGGGTACTGCTAAAAAAACATGCAAAACTTGCGCATACAGTGGTTTTTTTATTTACAAGAAGTTATCGCATATTACCTTGCTTCTATTCTCAATGGCGGGTTTCACTTATTAATAAACAAGCTCTTTAGTAAAACTCTTATCAAAGTCCTTCAAAACTAATTTTAGCACTTAAAGTCAGCAAGCGCCTTTGTGTGAGAAACGCAGCAAGTTTTAAATTTAAGGACTGCTTGACCTTGATCTGAACTCGATATGCCGAACACTTGACACCCATGATTCAAGCACTTGCCACAAGAGCAGCGACACTTTGCTGTGAACACGCCTCAATGCACTACGGGCACCTCAATGCTGCTTTTAGTACACTAATAACTGTATAACTATCATAGTTGTGTAGCTAACAAAGCCCGCTGTAATATAACAACAAATCAGCGTAAAACAAATTAAGTACCCAGACTATGCTCATAGTCCTCGATATGACCGCCTTTCTCGTATTCAGCTGAGAATGTTAATCAAATTAAGGAAAGGTCAAAAATTGCGGCCCTAACCGGCATCATCTAGGAGCAGACGCGCTTCTAGCGTACTTAGGTTAAATACGAAATTTGTCACAGGTATTGCATAACTTCACTTATGATAGGAGGCGAAGAAAACGTGTGAATCGTAGTTCAATAGTTCCCCTGCAGTCCGTCGACTTATACATAAACTGCTATTGCTTATTCAGAAGGTTTGTGAATTTGCTTAAAATGTTTTCGATATCTCAATTAAGGTATCAGAGTAGCGGTATGCCACCAACTGCACAATTTGCTTCAATAGTATCGATTGTTTAACGGCCTTCAAATGCAAGTAGGCAGTTCCGCACCTCTTGTCACCTGCAAGAGTAGTGCATGATTGAAGCCAGAAAAATTGGCATACTTCGATAAAAAATCATGCAAAGAAAACTCTTCTTATTAAAGCTTATGAATAAATGTTTCTGTTTGCTGCATTTCCGTGACTTACTAGAAGGTGTGCCTTGCATAGTACTGTGAAAAGCTTTTGCTAGCCAACGTCTCCTAGTACAATTCCCACTGGTTGGAACGTGTTCTATGAAAGATGCCACTCACCTATAGTTAATATGCTTGTCATTACTAGGTTGAAACGTACGTCGCAACATCCACTGGATGCATTGAAGCCATCACCTTTTTTCTGAACCTGTTCTGGTGTACTGCTGAATCTAATATTTTTGTGAAGTTTTGTAAAACTTTCAAAAGGGTGGATCTGGTCATTACGCCTGGGGGCTCGCCGATCAAGCTTGTCTGACGCGTTGGAGGAGCGACTACAGACGCAGCCACGCAGGCGTATTATACGGTGCATTTCGCGTATAAACCAACAGTGTCATCGGCTTGTTAGTTTCAACATTTATTTTAGTAATATATATAGAGGGTTGCGATATTAGCTTTGCTCGATGAAATTTGGAAAACGAAAGGCAAATATAACGACATCGGATCTGCCCATCACACGAGTACTAAAATCCAATCAGAATAGTCAGCGTGGTGTTCAATCGGAAAAGCGTAGATTCCCGCTGTTGAGCTTGGCTCTATTGGTGGGCCATATGCGAAACTGCGTTGCGCGCCGTTTCTACTAGAGCAAACAGAGGTGATACGCAGAGGTTCCGTACACCCACAATTCGGGAGATGCTTTACAGGCTGATTTGTGGTGAGGATACTTGCAAAAGCATCAATGCTTAAGCTCCGCTGCAGTGTATGCTAGGAAAATTGGAAATTTTGATTTTTTGAGTATGCACTCTTTGCTGACAAGTATAGATACCTGGAGAACTCCTTCTCGAAAGTATATGATTCCCCTCAAAGATGTAATCCGAAGCAAAACGCCTATGCGCAGGAAGAAAATATTGTGATCGTCAGCGGTGCAACGAGGCATGTGCACAAGGGAACATTACATTGACAACCACTATCAATTTACCGCAAATGCAGTGTAAAATATAAGAAATAGCAGCTTTGGTGGAACATAAGCCGAAGCTTCGCTCGGAGGTTAGGCGTTGCGTCTTGCAGCAATACAAATTAGCTAGAGCTGCATCCCCCTTAGTTTCAGCCTCTCTGGGGGCCTCACTGGTGCATGACATCATATATACTTTGAGAATTTCCGTATACTTTTATTGTTGTTCTACTCTGGAAGATTACTTGTGACATTTGTTGGTTTTGTGTTGTGTAGCTCGTAAGTCGGGTATAAAATACTTTGATTTGCTCGTGTGTAATGTAGAGGTCCCACGCGCAAGCTTTGAGTGTCTGAAGGTATCGATGCCTAGAAGATGTCTTATAATTGATGCATTGGATATGAAAATACGAAGGATATACTAACGATTGAAAAAGTTTCGGCCTTGAAAGTACAGGTAATTAACTAGAAAAGTGCCATAGCGGTTATCTCCGTTGAACTTTAAGTTGATGCTCATGTGTAATTATCCCCTGAATTTTGTCAGGAATACATCATATGATGCATTTCCAACTTCTTTCATGTAAACGTGTCGTTTTCTACCTTGGTTTCTACCATTGAGTATATAGCCAATATAGTAATGCAAATGAACCGGGAAATTACACAATCATGGCTTTCGAGCCTTACGCTGAAGCTCTAGAATTGGTTGCAATGCGGGGGTTAAAGCGAAACAAGTCGAAGTTTTTATATCCTTTACTTGATTCTATTTTTTTCCTTTGCTTTCCCTTCAGCCTCAGCATCATAATTGTACTTTTTTACGGTATCGGTGCCAAAGTATGGCATTTGTCAAAATGTTATGAATTGCGTCCGGTGTGCATCAGGTTGACCTTGCCGGAAAAGTCTTGGACTGCATTGTTGATAATATCAATAAAATTATAAGAAACTTGCGTTTTTTCGAAACAGAATCTGCTGTATGAAGGTCAAATAGAATCTTTTTTTCTGCATTTTGCTTTTTCACAGGCTTCATGGTCAAAGGTATTCCTTTGCTTCATTTCCCTATCCTGCGTTAATTGGTGTCTTCATTCGTGATGCGATTCAGAAGGTTGGTTTACGAAAAAATATATTTCTCATACCTGCCATAGGGTATTCCTATCTCGCAGGCTATTAATCCTTTGCTAAAGAACATTCAATTTAGCTAGCGCCCATGGCGCACTTAGGAATTATTCCCCCTCAGGTCTTTGGCCTCATCTCCATTATTATTCTCGTGGCCCTTTGGGTATCTTCTGGCTACATTTTGCAGTATATTGTGTCACTGCCCTCTGAAGACTCAGCTTCCCACAAAATGTTTACTCCATTGACTCTTGCTTATTTTAGTAGCAGCAGCCTGATCTTGTTACTGCCTATAACATTTATGTATGACTGCTGCCTTGGAGATGAACGTGGGGAACAGAGCGAAGAAATGGGGGAGGACGGAGTATATCGCTTTCATTCTGGGGAAATGCCTGGTCAGATTATTGGTCAGACAAATGGATATCCTCACAATTTAGTAGACACTAATGACTTAGACAGAAGTGCGGTTTTGGAGCGTGGAAATGCTGCTCTTCAAGCTTCAAGGTGGAAGGGCTGGTTTGGTAGCCTCAAACCTTCAAGACAACAAGAAGATGAAGGCAGCAAGTACCTTGTAATGGAGGACGATGCCAACCCACTTTATGCTGCTTACTCTAACAAAAATGTGATTTCTGACCCAAGGCATGGGGTAATCAACGATCAGCATAGGGTTACGCAAGTTTCTGCTGATGATATTTTAAAAAATTATAATGAAACAGCAAGGCGGGCTGCACGGGATGCTGCCCGTGATCCCACTCCGCTTGCCAGTGGAAATATAAAATCTGCCTCTTCCAATGGGCCCAGCAATATCGCTGTTATTTTAGAGCATCGCCAATACGGGAGTATTGAGCCCAAAACTTTTAATTTTTATTCCTCACTTTATAAAATTGGGTTACTCCTATTAATCTGTGGTATATTCTTATTTTATAGAACCACATGGATTCTGAGCGTCAAGGAGACTACTATTTCCATCAATTCTGTAGTGTATAACTCCTATGTGTTCGTTGTCCCTCTTTTTGCTTTGACCTTACTGAAAAATTCCAGCGTTACAGCATTGAAGAGTCTTTGTCTCTGCGTAGGATTTTTTGGGATTCTGGTGATTAGTGTAGGAAGTGGTAAGTCGAAGGAAGCAACTAGAATGGATTGCCTTGGTCGATGGAGTTTTTTTTAAATTTGAATGCTTGCTGTATTAGAGGCGAAATAGTGCTCTGATACAGGAAAATTATGCTGAAGTCTGTAATATCATGAAAATTGCATATTGGCAGATTTCTGCTGAATATAAATCTACCTTTCCTATTTTTTGGCTGTGGCTTAGCTAAAGTTGCTTACGTTGTGTGTGTTGCTAGCCTCAAGTTGGCTTCTATGATGTCTTCGCTCAGAAGCTTCTGAATTCTTGTTTAGAGTTGTGATCGACAGTGAATACCTCGTAATATTTTCTGGCATGCCTTGAGGGGTTTTTAAAATGTGTGCTGAAGGCTTGGTTTCCTTGCAATACTCTGCTGAATGTTCGACTACTGTATAGAATAGCTTCTGGACGTAATGGCATATGTCAACCTACATTATGTGCTCGTGTTATTTGTGTCTTTTTACAATGTTTTATTAAACTAACCGGTTCCGGCAGCAGTTTAGGTATGCCTATATTTTTGGATTAAGCCTCAAGCTTTTCCTTCTCCCCTGGCAAGGGTGGAGCGCATGTGTGTCTGATTTTTTTTTGAGTATAGTAGGATTCCTTTAATTTCTTGGGTATTCTGCATTAACTCAGCTTAAACATATAATTTGCCCTACTGCCCATAATTTCTGTTATTTTGCACAGGTGTGTTGCGTATTAAGCTGGTGCCTGCCGCCATATCATGCAATTTTAGCAGCGTATTTTCTTTTGCGACACATCATCTTTTTAAACTGGTCAAATTTGTATGTGTGCTTTGTTAATAATACTCTGCTTATGCTATATAAAAATTATTATGTTTTCTTTGTTCCCGACAAGGTAAGTCAGCCGGTGCAGTTACGAAGCTGAATACAAAGAGAGGAATAGTGCTGACTTTTTTGAGTGCTATATGTTACGGACTATATACAGGCAAGTGTGGAATTTTGTTGTAGGAGGGTGTAATTGATAGTTGAAATGTGGCATATTTCGATCGATTTTAAGTGTTGTGCTCTAGTTTTATAGATAAAATCAACTTTAATGTATTACTTCTCGGGTTAAAAAGTTATAGTATGCGGTAGATGGAAGATTAGACCTCAGGATATTATTTTTTGATGGGTTGAAAGTTGAATTTACATTGCCTGGCAGTATCTTATGTGCTAAGTTGAATCTGAACGGGGGGGATTAAATAATGATAATCTAATTGAGGGCCTCAAAGAGTGAGAGTGCGCTCGCTGTTTTCAGAGTTTGTGTATACAGTGATTGCTGTGGCAGTTTTTTAAGAAAGAATGATTCTAGAGCAATCACCCATTGCAATTCACAATAGTTTAATGCCTCATTTTGGGGATTAAAAGGGCCAGTTATATCGTGCCGAGAAATTGCGTATTTTCTGGAGATATTCTTTCAATTTAAATCCCGCTCTGAAGCGGGATTTAGCCTCTTTTTTTTTACCTTTTGAAGTTTGGTTTTGGCCTTCGTTGTTTTACTACTATAGGGTAATCTGGTAGATATGTTCGTTTGGGAAGGTCTCTTTTATTCTACCATTTTGAGTGTTTTCAGCCGGTTCTTGCCTCTGCATGGGCTAAATTCTACAAAGTAGATTCTGTCGATTAATGCTTGAACTAAGCGAAAAGTGAATGGATTTTATGATTTTAGTTGTTTCGATGCATTTAATCTTCAAGCTTATGTGCACAAGGTTGCAAAAGATACTTTTGCTTTATTTCAAGAATAATTTCAACGAAGTACCTACCATCATGATGATCGTTTTGCCCTTAATGCACATCTTTTTTTGCCTACTAAAAGCTCATCTTTACTATCCCCTGAAAATTTAGTAGTTTTGCTTTTTCAGATAGAATTTACCCCTTGTTTCTTGCAGTCCTTCTCAAAAAGTATCATGAAAACTTTAAAGGCCCTTCTCGGTCCAAGTGTCTTGCTATTAGGCTGACGGGCTATCAGGGCGTCATTACGCTACTTTTGGGTCTTATAATATCCTATATCCTGCACCTAACCAAAGTTCAAAGTTTTGAATTACCATTTAGAACAAAAGAGGAGGCAACCTACCTTTTGATCACTATGGTCTACAATATATTATACTACAGTATCCTTGCATTTGCACTGGAGTTATGCTCGCCGGTAATGGTGGCTGGCGGCTCTGTTATGGTAGCGCCCGTAAGCTTTATTATCGACTGGCTCGTTTTAGGAGAAAAGTCCACTTATCTAGAGTTAGCTGGGTGTTTGTTGGTATTTGTTAGCTTCATTGTTATCACGTTTGAAGAGATATATTCTAGTGGTTATCTTCAAAGTCAGCAGGACGCAGTAGACACTCTGGATGAGTGTGGTGAATTGAGCGGCTTGCTGCCTGATATGAGGTATCCGGAGGCTAGGGAAGTTGCTTGTGTAAGATAGTATACTCGGGATTTTCCCTGGCTGTCCTGTTGGTGTAGCTTTTTTGAAACGACAACTGGCTGGATTCAGAGGCAGGAAATGTGATCTATTCAAAGAAAAAATGATTATTCGCATAGTAATTTAATGAATTGTATTATACCTATTCAAATTATGACGCGCCTCCGAGGAAAATGGATGATATCATACCACTTTACTTATGAATCCTCATAAAATTGGGGGGGTGCGAATGCATTTCAAGATAATAATAAAGTCCTGCCGATAATTCAGTAGATTTGAGGTGTAGCAAACAAACTTTCTCGAATATCTTTTTTATAAACTTTTAAAGTATCTTGTTCCACGTCCATTTAGCTGGTACTTAGTAGAAGATTATTCCTATTAGGGCATTGTACTTGCGCCTATTCTCTTACGCTTGCTGTTAGAGCGAAAAAAATTGATAAGACCATCATTCTAATAACTTTTTCTCGGATTTCTCTGCCTCTCCTGGCATCTCCTGCTTGCTTATTTGGTTTGATGCTTAGTATAATATAATTAGTGATGGCGTGACACTAAACCGCCGTATAATTACAACCCTGAAGTTACTGCGTTCCATGGAGCCATCGCTGCTTCTGTTTAGCTTAAGTGATTAGTCCTGATAATTGCACGAAAAATTCACCTAGATAACTACGGCAAGAGTCTTCCACTACATCCTTTGTATTGAGGACTTATTGTGCACTTTTTAGGAGCATCCAGATACAAAAACAGTAAATATTTTAGCTCTTTCAAGTTTTATTACTTTTTTCTCTCGTCTATGCTCTTTGCTGGCTATCGGTGCCTTTAGCCTAATTGAGTTATACAAGCATGTTTTTTTGATGAATATATCGTCCGCTTTTCCGAGTGCGCTGCATATTTTAATGATTTTCGCAGTATCAAGCACTTCTAAAAGATTTGCGTCGTCCCTTTTTTTAATGATTCACCATTCAGGTCAGCCTTCAATTCCCTGCTCTTATATTAGTAGTGCGGTTCTTGCATTGACCTGAAGCTTTCCTTCAAATAATGCCATGCTTCTATCGAAAACTAGCATCTCCATTTTCTATAAAATGTTTTTGTTTTTGGGTTACTGAACTACAAGTAATTCGTTACCCTCTCTGAGAAAATCGCTGAGGCTAATGCAGTTGAAAAATATGGTGTGATTTGGGTGATTTCCATAGAATTTATGGCAATGTAGCCTTTTTGCAGGTTTCAACTCACAATTCTGCCAGATAGCACCATGTATCTTTCACAGTGATATTATCCCTAATGTTGCGAGGCGACAATAAATTCTACTTTATGGGTCAACTTGATTCCGTGTACGCTTGACATCTCACTTCAAACCGGCGCCAGTTTTTCTGAAACCCCGCGGAAAACAAAATTTTTCAAACTTTCGTTACTTTTCAATACTACTAAACCATATGTGCGAGACTTTTTTTTTATTTTTTAATTATACTAGATCACGTAGGTGAAGGGGCGCTGAGTGCCTTTTCTTTGCTGAGCGGTGTACCATATATCTATTTTTCACGCGGGGGGAATCATTTGCATTGTAGTAAGACGATAAATCTTACTTCGCATTCAGCGCTATTAACTTTCAATTTTATAGCATCCGGCGAACCTTATATAGCTGTCGACGCTGGTAACTAGGAAACTTGCGATTGTCTTCAGTCGTCGCTGCATACTGAAATGGCATGTCTTCTTGTGATCACCCATTGTGAATTCCAAGAAGTCTTAGAACTATTTATATTCCCCCGCCGGTACCATAGCTAATGAAGAGTTTAAAGATTGCTTCTTGCGGACTCTCGCCTAGGCAAAGCCCTCGGGACAAAAAAAACTGCAAGCTCTTCGGTTTTTATGCTTGACGTTTGGGTAAGCGGCCTTTTTATCAAGCTAAGAAGCCTGTTTGTAGGCTTAAAGCCGTGTGTTTGCTTAGTTCGAAAGCCAAGCAACGCATTAGCTTTAAGGCTACATAAGCAAAGATTGAAACATTTTTGAGCTTTATTTAGCTACGCAACGCACCTTCATGTAAGCAGTTCTCGGTGCGCTTTCGAGTGCATGCAGCATAACCTACGCCGCCACTACACTGCGGTAAGAGTATCAGAAGCCAGCAAAATCCTTTAGACTTCCCCGAAGTTGCCTCAAAACTTGATGTCTTGACTTAAGAGGATCAATAAAGTATCGTGGGCGCAGGTCAGGTTCGTCGCATTACTGCCGTAAGGTATCCAGCGTTGGCAGCAAACTGCTTTCCATGTCCTTCACAGGATCAACATTGCCTAGAGCTTCACCTTACGCCAACACAGCTTTCGACTCATCTTTATTAGTTTTTCATGAGCATACCTTTGTTTAAAATTTCACTTCTTCTGCCATTGAATTGGTGTGCTAAAGTGTACTTGTGAATGTGTTACCACCACTCTACGCTTTTTTAAAGTGGTTACTGCTTGGAACCATAGCAACTCCCACG
The DNA here is from genome assembly GCA_015657535.1 of Nephromyces sp. MM_2019. Classification (NCBI taxonomy): domain Eukaryota; phylum Apicomplexa; class Aconoidasida; order Nephromycida; genus Nephromyces; species Nephromyces sp. MM_2019. Next base: position 57,739 of record JADHZB010001688.1, read on the forward strand.
TAACGTACAGCACTATGTAGAGTAGCTCTACACTCTGCAACTTTTTAGATTGGAGTTTCTCTGCTATTGGACTCAACTTCGGACCAGCTAATATCCTGTATATCCTTTATACTTTGCGCACACCCTCCTTGCTTGCGTTGCATTTTACCTTATACAGGATACAACACCAGACGCCAGCCATCACAGCAGAGATAAAAGCAAACTCGCTGATTTCACGTAGTGATGTTTCAAGGTGCAGTACAAACGCAATCCAATAGATAAGTGTATTCTAGAAGAGGTGTGATACTTCATTTGCCGCTGCTAATCCGCTCCACGCCATAGTTTGAGATGCAACTACAGTCGGAAGCACACCAAAACCGCAGCTACGCATTCACGACAGGTTACTTCAACTTATAATATTCCAAGTAGTTTCGCCGAAAGGCAAAGCAACTAGATTAGAATTGGCACCTCTAGCGTATCCTTCCAAATAACAAGACGCTTAGTCGCGCGTAGCATACAAATCTGGATTTCCTTACTATAGGCATCAGAGCCTCCACGGCAAGACGATTGCTTTACAGGAAAATTATGTAACTTCATAGCTATACCCAAAATATATTATATAAGCTAATCAACACAAGCGGAACTGTAGTATCCACCGTTCCAGTCTCTTATCGGCATGTTCCAACCGAAGTTTTTCTATAAATGTACAACTTGCGGGGTGTTAAAGGTAAGAATTCTACAATTTTCCAGGTTTATTCTTCGCACAAGCGTCTCGACAAGCTGATCTCCATCGCTTTTTCCACAATAACTCGTATTACGCGAATCCCCAGCAACTCCAAAGAGAGAATTCAATTCGGTATGCAAACAATACGTAGCAGCTAGAAATGCAGTATTGCAAAAAAGAAAATCACTCGCCTCTCTACAGGGGCTAGTAAAATTAAGGGCTTTAAAGTCGATGGTAAGCATACACACATGGGAATGTATGCGGGCATTATTTAGTGCGCAAGCCGCCAAATCTAAAGCTCTCGTAAGAGTTTAAAGTTTCGAAAGGAGTCAGGCATCATACAAAGGAAATTGCAAAGGTGATCAACAGAGTCGGCCGCAGACCAAGTAAGGCCGGCAAGATTAAATCAAGATTTGAAACTAGTTGTTACCAGAACCGCTCCACCCTTGCACACTCAGTTCATTCTCATTTTACAAACTCAAGAGAGATATTAAAATGAAAGGGACAGTTCACGATCTACCAATACCGCTGCCAATTCTCAATATGATGCATTGAATCCTACCAATAGGAAAGACATTGATTCAGCGTAGAACTAAGAGAGCTGCGAGCCCATTCTCATACAAGGTAGTATCAAACCGGCATAGGTGTCCGGTACAAAACGTTACACATAAAGTAACTAGAGGCAGCTATCCGGTAATCATGAAAATAGTCTCATTATCTTGATATTAATGTTTCACACAAACCTTCAAGGCTTTCACAATTCCAGGAGAAGACACTACTATGTGGATTATATATTTTAAAGCACCTGTGTAGTGTGTATAGCTTCGCGTAACTACAAATATAAAAGCAGAGCGGCATATATAACAAGTGTCAGCATTTTTAGTTCCTTATTCACAATGACATCATAAACTTGCTGAACACATGGAAAAGTAGTCTAGGAAAGCTGCGAAAAACTGTATGCAAGTAAAGAAACAAAAAAAGTGCGAAACAATGTGTGTGCTCGAGAAGCAGAAAATGCGCATAGCCTCTACCCACGATAAAAGTGACAACAGTACGCCAATGCCGAATTGTCTTTGGAAAACTTCAAAATATATTCTAAAAAAGTGTCAAAATTAAAGTAGTTTTAGTGGATTAAAACACAGGAAAGAGTTTCAGCCGGATCAACGCCGCTGCATTATGAAAAAGTAACAATCTTTAAGTTATTTCAGTAACTCATTAGTCGCAGAATACCAATGCACAACATCGGGAAAGAAGCTGTACACTTGAAGTGCAATCAGCAGGCCAGAATAATACTACGGGTTTGACGGTGACATGTATAAAAGCTTACTAGGAAAAATTTCTTGGAAAATTGGCTTATTTTTAAACTTTCACGTTACAGAGTACTTCTACGATACCACAGCAATATACAGCAAAACAATCCACTCTCATATAGCTGTCAAGCAATTACAAAGTTAAAGTAACTCAACCAATAATATCCCTACGGGAGAGAGAGAGAGAGACACTCTCAAAATCGCCCAAGAGCAGACAACATGAACTTAGTCTATTCTATCGCTAGCTTAGACACGTAGCCATCCCAAATTTCTAAAAATGGTAGAGGAATCTTCGCATATACATTTTCTTTAACACACACACACACCAACACAAAAAAGGAATCCATTAGTACTCTAGTAGAAATACACGATTCTTGCACTCCTTTGGTCACGAGCAGCAACCACATCAATAACAAGTATATAAAACTGTAAAAAATAATCCAAAGGATCTTTTGAGACCTTCACGGATGATATAGGTAAACATTAGGAATGCTTGTATTTACTTTCGTAAACCTCAACATATGAGTGCTTCTTTCTAGTAAGATCAAACGCATCAGCCAACAACTGATTGAGCTGCTCTTTATGAACAGAGGAATCGCCGACAGCCACAGAAGGATGCACATCACGTCCAACGTAGAGAGGGGTTCTTATACCGTTAGGCTCTCCCATATGCCTTAGAAGTGACTCGATTCTCTTTGACGTGTAAAACCAGGGGCCTACAATCAATGAGTTGTAAGAGCGAGATTTTTCCTCTTCTTTGAGTATCTCAAGTGACTACTTTTGCGTGTGTAGAGCAACAACAAACAGCAAAAGCTGATCTCACCGTGTGGACAGAAGAGGCAAATCACAGCAACATACACAAACAGAAAGCACACACTGAAATATCAGCATCTTAGTAGCAGGTTATAATATGAGTTAAAAGGCAAAGGGTAATAGAAGTTCTAATATATCGCAAGAGCCTTTTACAAATGCACCCAAAAGAACAAACACACATACACACACACCTGCTGTATGGAAAACCCATTTTCCACATTTCAAGGTGGAAAATCGCCAAAATTCAGCGAATCAGTTGATACGATAAAAAAACTACCCAACAGAATATATATACAGGCAGATATCATACTCAACAGGGCATACACACAGAGATGCTTCTCTCCACGGTGTATGTACTCCACTGCTAATAAACACAAAAAAGATACTGAAATACATGCAAAAACCCACATTGTAATATACGCCAACAGCAATACGCAAAACCAACCATAAAAAGCAGGAAAAAACCATCTTCACCGTTTCTTCACTACTTTTTATATCAGTCACATCACTACTAGCTTAAAGCATGAGATGCTATATTATGCAGGCATAATTTCCTTCATTAACTGCACAGAAAATCCATCAAAAGTACTCCTTTCTTCTCGCTTAAAAAATATCTTAAATTTACAAATAAAACGAAAAGCCTAAATACTTTATACATTTCAAACATTTATTTGACAACAGATCAACTCTTGAAGATGCTTCAAAAAAACAGAAATAACCAAATTAATATTTTTAAAAAGCAAAATCATAATAACAGGCTTAATTTTGTTATTGTATCAAAATCTAAAGATAAAATTCATGAAAATTCGCGTCTTCAACATTTGAAAATCATAAAAAAAAACACCGTTTTGATGCTTTTTTTGCTTGATTATATCGAAATCTACTTAACATATTGATGAACTCCAAAAAAAAATACGACTTTATAAAGAAGCAGTAGGAATAGAAGCATAAATATCAGCAAAAAAAACTGTTTTGGAACACTAGGTATACTTCATACACACACAAAATATATTCACAAAAAAACCAAGAAAATTCCCCAAAAATCACCATTATTCATAGGTTCTTCCTGGGCCCACACAACATCTTGAAGATTGGGGTAATGCTTAAGGTCTTCAATCATTTTGTCGAAAGGAAAGGGTGAGAGCTGCTCAACGCGAGCGATTGCTACATCCTTCGCGCCAAGCTTATCTCTATGAGCTTTTAGTACATAGTAAACCTGCCCGGAGCACAAGATCATCCTCTTTACATTGAGAGGATCTGAACCTTCCAGAGGGATATCAGGAATATACCTGAAGAAGAGGAAGATGAAGATGAAGATGAAGAAGATGAAGAAGATGAAGAGGAAGAAGAGGAAGATTAAGAAGAAGAGGATGAAGAAGAACAGGATGAAGAAGATGAAGAAAAAGTATCATTAAATCATTTAAACCCGGAGAATTTAGAGCTAAATATTCGCCTTCTATCAACAAGTCAAAGTTTCAAAGACAGCTATACCACACAAAGCTAGAGAAGATGAAGTAAAAGCATCTCTAGAACTTAGCCAGCTCCTATTGAAAAAATGAATCGCACACACGTCAACACATAATCCATCTGGAGGGATAGCTAGGAAAAAAAAGCGTTCTAAACAGAGCAAATGAGTTGCCTATGTTTTATCGCTTACATATTTAATGAACGTAGGATAACATTACACACAAAAATGCCAGAGTTCTGGTAAGAATGCGGGTATTGACTTCAGCACACTCACAATACCATTTGATCTAGCATGAAGGCTTGAACTAATTTAGAGCTTTTCTTAAACAGCAGATTCTATGTAGTTGAAAAATATTACGAGAAATCAGCGATGCTAAAGGCAGAGAAAACAGCGAAATGTATACAACTATAGGCTCATCTGCTACAGGAAAAAGCAATGAAAAAAGTCCGGTAGCTGAGCAAAAAAATGTAAGCCAGCAAGTTATAACCAGAGCACACACTAAAGCTACACACACGTGTTACAGCACCACGCACACAACGTGTTATACTATAACACACAATCAAAACTACCATACACACACACACACACACACAATGTAAAATACCACACACCTCAAGAACCTCGTATCCTCCTTCATCAAATCCAACGAGCAAAACGCGGCTCTCAATTTAAGCATTGCTTTCGGGGTGAACATAATGAGAGGCTTTCTAAATCCTCGATGCATCTGACGCCTCAAGGCATGGAAAGTATTTGACGGCAAAGTGCAGTTCACCACTTGAATGTTGTGCTGCTGAATAACTGAACTTTGAGTTAACTCCCAGTTCTCTGGATGTATAACATCTTCACGATCATCACAAAGTTGTAGGAAACGTTCTATTCTGAAGAAAAAGTCATGAAAGGAGGCTTTATAAATTTCAGGATTTGAGGATGATTTCTGTAAGAGTTGAAACATTAAAAAAAGGGGGAAAAGGGGGGGAAAAGGGGAGGATAAGGGGGGAAATTCCACACTACTGCCATGATGTCAATCAGTAGATCTCAAAAGAGCCAAACTAAATGTAAAACCATACTGAACACACAGTAATCAAGAAATACACCCTTTGAAAAAACAAAAGATAATCCCAAGACATCCCCAAATTGTTAGATATAATTTTCTCCAATGTAGATAGAGAAATATAGGATGAAGGCAGCTTTTAAAAGTTACACGCGTACATACAAAAGCCTGAACACACACATACACCTCAACACACACACATACACACCTCAACACAGACATACACCCCTTGCCTGGCAGACGAATGTTCTGGTCCAGAGCCATCAAAACCATGAGGAAGCATCAACACCACCCCACACTGACGATTCCACTTTGATTCACCACTCACAATGAATTGATCAATCGTTACTTGACAGCCATTGGCAAAGTCTCCAAACTGAGCTTCCCATATACACAGTGTGTCTGGGTGCTCGGTTGCATAACCTACTTCAAATCCCAACGCAGCAAACTCAGAGAGAGGAGAGTTATTTACTTCGATCTTTTGAGGGGCTTTCAAAGGCTCGAAGATATTATATTTATTGAAGAGAGTTTGATCGTGAAGAACTGCGTGTCTGTGAGAGAATGTGCCTCGCTGTGTGTCTTGTCCGCTAAGCCTAACCTGGAGGAAGAGGAGAGATATGTGTGTGTAAAACTTGAAAAAAAGTTGAGCAGATTTGGTAGGAAAATGTGGAAGTTGAGAGAAATTTGAGTATATTTGGCAGGAAAATGTGGAAGTTGAGATAAATTTGAGCAGATTTGGTAGGAAAATGTGGAATTTGAAAGAAATTTGAGCAGATTTGGTATGAAAATGTGGAATTTGAGATAAATTTGAGTATATTTGGTAGGAAAATGTGGAAGTTGAGATAAATTTGAGCAGATTTGGTAGGAAAATGTGGAATTTGAGATAAATTTGAGCAGATTTGGTAGGAAAATGTGGAATTTGAGATAAATTTGAGCAGATTTGGTATGAAAATGTGGAATTTGAGAGAAATTTGAGCAGATTTGGTAGGAAAATGTGGAATTTGAGAGAAATTTGAGTATATTTGGTAAGAAAATGTGGAATTTGAGAGAAATTTGAGTATATTTGGTAGGAAAATGTGGAAGTTGAGAGAAATTTGAGCAGATTTGGTAGGAAAATGTGGAAGTTGAGATAAATTTGAGCAGATTTGGTAGGAAAATGGAAAATTCCACAAAAATTGAATCATATCTTCTAGAAAAAACGTATCTTCTTCCAGAAAATGTAGATTTATATTAAATTTCACTGGACTTACTATACATTTTATCATACTTTGAGTATGGTAGCACAAGCAATGAAAACGTGATAATTCGCGAGATTGAGATAAAGGGCAGGCAGCCAAACTTCAAGACAAAGCAAAGCAGCTCTAAGAGATATATGGAACAAATCAAAGACAGAAAGGGCTTCTAGAGACAAAAGAGTAAACAGGCCAAAATAATAAAAAAAATATGAAGCCTAGAAAGCTTTGTAACAGTTAAGAAAAAGAAGTGGATTTTTCTTAGCTAGTGTTTTGTGGGAGTTAGGCACTAGCTATACACCTACTTCGATCATAGCACAAAGAAAAAACACACGCGAGAGTGAAGTAACATTGCACACACACAAATATAATGCAAAGCAAAAAAATAGCCATAGATAACCCAAAGTCCTGGATTTCAACATGCTGAACAAAGCTCTTATCAAAGTTTCTAGCAAAGAGACAAAAGTTGGATACACATTACAGGAGGGAAATACGTAAAACTTCACTACCACAAAGACTCTGAATAAGCAGTCTAAAACCCCCAAAAAAACGCGAAAAAGCAAGAAAGATATGAGGAACTCTACGTTTTCAGTGTGAATTTTAAAATGAAAAAGCGAAACTTTTAGGTTTCCGCACACAAAAAAAAAAAAAAAAACAACACACACACACACACAAGTAAAATCTCCCATATTTGCTTAAATTTAAAGATATACAAAAAAAGGTATGAGAGAGACGCTAAGGTCTAGCATCTTCTATTGAGCTTATTCTTTTGACACTTATCATTCAGAGAAACTCATTGTTTCCCTACATCAAAAGATTCAATAGAACACACACACAAACAAAAACAGCGAAACTTACATGGAAGCCATCCGAGAGTAGTGACGCATAGGCAAGCAGTTCTGCAGTACCAAAGTCGATATTTTCACCCTTATCAACAGAATCCAATCTTGCCTTAAAAATCTTCGCTATAGAAGGATGAGGGTTCAGCGAACTAGGTAATGTGAAGATACTCGTAGATAGCTCCTTCAGATGATCGAGCTTAACGCCTGTAACTCTGGGAGAAACCGGCATGTTAGGCTGCACCATATGTTGCCATTGAGGGAGGTATTCTGCACACAAAAAACACGGTATAAATCACGTCTAAAGATGAAGAACAAATTGCGGAAAAAGAGGCTTACAAACTTCCAGGAATCCACCCAATAAGATGGCAATGCGCAGCCTAATCACTACAGCAGCAGGAGGATATCACAGTCAAAAAAGGGTTTGAATTAGTCGAAGAATGTACTCTATTCGCACACACAGCAGAGTTATGGGAGCTTCTTCTCAACGTTTTTTCAAAGTAGCATCTACACACGCATATTTTCTCCTAAAATAAAACTATTTGGCTAATGAAGCATCCCTAGAGGAAATACTCGCATGGGAGAGCAGAAACAACACAGTAGCCTTTGAAGCAGCAAGACGTAACCCAAAGAGTATCAACGCGTATGAATCCATGAAAAAGATGAAAGTTTCAATCTATGAAGAGCTTTATATAAACTCGTGGAAACAGAAAATGTTGCTTCCTATAGAACCAAGAAGGTAAATGAGTAGCTCGAATCAACCACTGAAACACACACTAGTTCCAATTATACACTGGAAAATACTATACTCTTGAAAAGCCTAGGCAACTAACCATAAAACTTCGCAGTTGGCTCAAACGTCTTGGACTTTTCGTATTCATGGCTGTAAAACTCAAAAATGTTTTTCTTGATTTCTTCAGTCTCCTCCTTAGTGACGATTCCCTGTATAACAGCAGCGTTGAAGACAGTTGATACAAACAAAAACCGAGAAAAAAACAGCAAATAGGATAGAGAAAATGGCAGGAATATTAGGCTAAAGGACCTGGAAAATTTCAGCCAGAAATCGTACGCCAGAAACCCTAAACCCTAAACCAAGAAACCCTCTTAGCTTCACATGAAGAGGGGTCTCTAACAAAACAATTTCAAAGGAGTCGCCTGTAAAGTCAGATGCGAGTCCACTAACAATACATTAAGCTATAAGTTCAAGAAACTCTTTAAACAAGTAGAAATAGCACGGGAAATCACAATGCATATACACCACAGAGTATTTCTCTAGCCTTACTAGGAGCTTTCCTCCATTCAAATTAAGGCGAAAAAAACTAAAAAACACACCAGTTCAATGCTTAGATATACCATTGAATCAAAATATATACACACACACACACACACACAAATATCTGAACTTATCTACGGTGCATAAAACAAATATTTATCCAGAAAGCACCCATATTTCCTCCTCTTCCTAAACAGCTAATCCCTGATAACTATGCTAGATGATTTTTTCGCTTCTAAGCTCATCTTCAACTTTCCAAAGCTAGTCCTTTCAATGTAGAAACTAGTTTTATCCTTTGGATTAATCAAAGAACCCAACTGATTCAATCATTCGCACTCTTAAGAAAAACTCAAAGTCTCTACCATCACCTTATATCAAGCCCTACTTGTGTAGATGAAAATTCAAAGAGAATGAGCACACAATACAAGGAAAATCTCGCCATTTTTTCCCTACCTCTGAGACTAGCTTCTCTTCATAGATGTCCAAAACAGAAGGATGCCGGGCAATCAGAGTATACATCAAGGGCTGGGTAAACTTAGGCATATCCAACTCATTGTGTCCAAAGCGTCTATAACCCACTAAATCTATGAAGACATCAGACTTAAATCTCTGTCGATATTCCAGGGCTAATTCACTGACAAAAGTTACAGCTTCAGGATCATCAGCATTCACATGAAACACCGGAGCATCGATAGCCTTTGCCAGCTGAAAAAGACATCAGTTTAAAGGGTGGGAATAAAACGCTAAAAATATACAGAAAATTTGGTGTTTTATGAGGAAGGAATGAGCGCCTACGAGTTATTCACTGGATTGGAATACCTGAAGAAGATTTCTCCATGAAGAGGGGGTATTATGGAGCAAAAATATAGGATTTAGGCAATTGGATGCGTGTGTATGTGTGTGTGTTATGCAACTCTATTACTTGGAAAAGAGAACAAGATTTCCTCTTGAAAAAATTATGGGAAATAACAGGGTGTGTGTTTATCAGACAGAACTCATTGAATAATATAGCAATGAAGCGGCTGCTTGATAGACATTTCTGACGATTTTGAGCGGCAAATTCAGCTTAAAGGTGCTAAAAGGCATTCGCATTAGACACACACAAGGTGAGCAGCGCGAAAGCACACACAGGCTGCATATTCATATCTTATATTAAGTACACACAATAAAACAAAACTCTGCCAGCCACAGCACACACAAGACTGTAAACTCACATCTGTGCAATACTTTCCAGATCCGCCATCCACTGAGCAAGTGGTAAAGCCAACTTGATTGTTAACCACTGCAAAAAGAGCACCAGAGAGCTACAATACAATAGCATTGCATCTGAAAAAACTTGAAATTATCAGCAACATACACGTCATGCTAGTGTTGAAACACATACACACACACACACACACACACACACAAACTCTATTACACCTTTAAAGCGTGTAACTAAATAGGAAAATCAAAGTTTCAAAAAAAAAAGGTATCGCAATAGAGCTCCCTTTGATTGCTTTGAACTTATATAGCCAAAGAGCAGTGTGTCAGTGTGTGGAAAGCAGGCTATATGGATAAGCTATATGATACAGAGAGAACATCTCTGTTCAGTATTCAAAAGCAGCAAAATCATCCAAAGCAGTCCACGAGTAGCCCAAAAAAAAAAAAGAACCAGAATCTAACACGTTAAACTTTAAACCCTAAACCCTAATGTAGGTATCGCATGGCCACAAAACTGAAACATACGCACACACAATTGATGAGAAATAATCAATTATATACACCATAACAACCCAATTTCACACTCTTACTTCAATACAAAAGTTTAGCCTAGTAATGCTTATTACTGGCAAAAAACAAATTTCTCAGCGAAAAACAGTGAAGATCAAACTTTTACTGCATTTTTACTAAGTAAAGTCAGGATGCACACACATATATATCATTTCCATAATATAAGGATCAATCAGCAATTATCTTAAAACAAAGCAAATTTTCTCTGCTTTCATCAGAGCAACACACTAAACTGAAAGGCCTACAAACTTACGAAACTAAAAGAAGATCGATCTCCTTCAAAGATATACTTCAGCATACTACCCTCTAACGACAGAGAAAACATACTAGCATGACACACAGAAGGCACTTTACCTATATGAATTGTTCCACCAACATCATAGCTTGGAAGTTTCGACATTTGCAATGTTTCATAGACTACTCCTTGACCGGCAAAAGAGGCATCTCCATGTATCACAATAGGCAAAACTCTGAGGAGAAGAAGGAGAAAGAGAGAGTTATTCGATTTTCTCTGAGAAGAGAGGGATGGTTAAAAATCAAACGACACATACATATATAGCTGAAGCTCGAAAATCACTAGTCGAACGGCAGGCATTGAACTTTCAACGTAGAAAAGACTTTAAATCTTTAGTTCTGCGGAAAAAAACAAAAGAGAAGCAATCAATACAGCGCAACCAGCAGGTGAGGATTCCAAAATTATTCAAATTGAATCAAAATATAAAAAGTAGGTAAATACATTCATGTTCATCTTTGTGATTATGTTTATCTTCAGCATCTCCCTTGTCATCTTTGTGCATATCTTCACCATCTTCATCTTCTTCACCATCTTCATCTTCTTCACCATCTTCATCTTCTTCACCATCTTCATCTTCTTCACCATCTTCATCTTCTTC
>JADHZB010001688.1:74797-92331 GCA_015657535.1 Nephromyces sp. MM_2019
CCCATCAACCTTGTCGCGCAGAAATAAATTTTCAAAAAAAAAGTGCGCCATACAAAATATCTAACCTCATGTATGCAAGTTTGCTGGCGATTGATGCAGCGTGTGCGTGTGCTTTGCTTTCTTCAAGTATATACTATACTTTCTATCTCAAAATTTCACAATCACTAGTATTATAAAGATATTCAGTAAAATAGCCTACAAATTCACATTTCCCATTAAAAATCACCTTTCAAAAAAACTTTTTTAAACACAAGAAAACAAAACCACACATATCAACACCCACACAGACACGAACACCCACACACATACCAACACACCCACACACCAACACACACAAGCACACACACAAACACACACACAAACACACACCCACAAATAAAAGTTAAGATAGAGATTTGGCTTTGGAATAATGAATAATCTTCTATAAAGACTATCACACACGTAGAATACCTATCGTTCAACCAAGCTTCATACATCTGCTCGGTGTATGGTGAGCTCTCTCCATTGAGAAAACTTTCCGCTGCCAGAGAGGAAGGGGCAGCCAAACGAGGATAGCTTAATGAAGCCATGGTAGAAGTAAGTCTACGCTGATTCGCCAAGCCTAGCTGCCCCCGGGTTGAGCATACAGAGGGCATGTGACTGCTCCTCAAGGTAGAGGCTCCCTTTGAAAGACATGTACGTATCCCCATTTTGCCTAAACAATTTCCGCACACACACACCAAGTTTGACGGAAATTTCTAGAAATCAACAGGAATCTTTCTAGCTCAGTAAGAGCCGAGACTGAGGGGCTTAAAATAAGGCTGCTTCTCTTTGCTGTGTGTGTTTTCGAAAGTCAAATTTCACATGACACACGCCCAACTAACAACTACAACTACCATCTACTTCTCAGCCTACATATAACTCTGCCACTGGGAAAAAGAGCTAAACACTAGATAAGCCAGTCCTTTTCCTATAGGCTGACTTTCTAGAAATATGCCGGCTCCATAGTATTCCTCAGCATCACATTCAGAGATGCTATGCAAGGATTTCAGTACTTTTCCCAGCCCAACAAAAGAAAACAATAAACACCGGCAAAAAGAAAAGACTGACTTCCTCCGCAAGTAGTGAGTTCGAAAAACACTGCCTAACTTATACTATTATGAGAGTATTAGCCAGACTCACAGCCGCAAGTAGTGGTAGTAACTCATACAAAATCATGCACTATCTACACACATCTTCAAAGCCAAAGATTCAAAATCGAGAGAAATCGCAAAAGCATATTCGCACACATCAACTCCCTCAAAACGACGAGTTGAATAAGTTGTTTTTTAACTAGAAAGAGAGTAAAATCATAGAATCCTGTATTAAGGGACTATAAATGAGATAAAAAGATGCTTACATTGTTTTTCCAAACTTCTTGAGAAGGAGGAAGCGAAAATATTAAAAAAATCCCTACATTCAAGTTTACAGGCATATAAAAAAAATCCAAGCAGCCACAAGCATATAATCGCTTACAACTTAGGAGTTTTCAAAAAACTCCAGCACCTCAACCATATGTGGAAATTGTGCTCTCATTGTAGTGGCACACACACAAGCTACATAAATCACACACACAAGCTATACAAGCCAAGCACACTAGCATAACCCACACACAACCAACACAACCCAAATTCCCTAAACAACTTTTTGCACAAACTCCCTGCACCTTCACTAGCCTCCGCTTCGCAGAAATAAAATGCACTATTCCCTAACATGGATGTTCCAATAATCTTTCCAGCCTTTGCATCTTACATCACGCACTTGACAGGTAGTGTACATACATCTCAGTGTTTGCAAAAATCTTTGGACCTGGACTGATGTCATGTATTCAATCCACATTTGCCTACTCTAACAAAAACAATTGCAGAGACCAACTGCATACCGTAGTGCTCAGCCGAAGATTACAACTTCTCCCTCCCGATAAATTCGCTAAAAGAAAGGCAGCTCGTTAGGCTTGAGATAAAGCAACAGCTTACGCAAATGCACAGGGCATGTAAACATTCAAAAATGGTGAGTATATGGGACTGCAGAAACCATGTGTGCAGCTGTGATACTCGCAGAAACCATCCATAGTCTTACCAGGGCAACACGAAGAGCGAGAAATATCGTAGGATAATCCGATGGGGCACAGATTTACATGGAGAATTTTAGTAGGGGAGAAAGTGAACCACCCAGCGAGGGAAGGTTGTGTGTGCAAAGAGTACCTCTTTGCCAAGTATGTTGCGAGTACAGTTAGCAGGAGGTAATCACTATACTTGCAGTATTGGCTGATAACGGAAAGGTTGAGTTCCACCACGTGTGGTAGCGGGCAGAAGATAATATTACACTTATATGTGTGGCTAGTACAAGATGGTGGCATGGGTGTTGGCAGAGTACAAATTTAAAGTTGGTGTTGCAAGTTACGATTAAAGGTACTCATTTACACCCCGCGGGTAATCGATTACGGACGGTTTAATGCCGACATCACCGGTAATAATCCCGCAAGAGGGAGTTTGCTTCCGTAGTGCCTGGCTGGTGGCTGACGGGCATGCCAGGATTGCGTGCAATTCAGCACGAGTCGTTGTGATGGATGAACATGCGCTGGCAAGCCTGATGGGTGGATGATCACACACACGATGGCAAGTTTGATGGGTGTGTGAATACACACACAGTGGCAAGTCTGATGGACTAACACACACACACGGTGCCAAGTCTGATAGACAACCACACACCCGCTGTGACAAGTCTAATTGATGAACACACACACACTGACAAGTTTGATAGACATCCACACACACACAGTGACACACAAGTCTGCCACAGACTAATCAGCACCTACAAAGTCGAAAGCAACTAGAATACATTAGTACAAGAAATTTGCCTCTACGATATGGCAGCATAGGGGAGTTAATACCGGAATATTCACCTAGAATCACGCGTGATACGGTAAATGCCATTAATAACACCTAAAATCCAACAGTAAGACAGACGGTGGTATGTGTGTATTGTAAGCCTTAAGAACAAAATTGTTATGTGGCGTCTGGTCATCTCATTATACCTGCGATGCTACGAAAAAAATTGGTATGGCAGTAGCATCAGATTCATCGATAAAGTCGCTGAAGTTGCAGTATGAAAGCTTAGCAAGCTACATAATTTCTAGCAATCGATACTAGTTACTGCCGCTGAAAGATTAGTCACTGCGGGTTGATGGTGAACATAAATGTGTGGGAGAATACGCAGTAGACTAGAGATATAGCACCTGATGATAGCTCTTTGGTAGAAACTAGCAAGTGACGCAGCTATCGTGATGCCAGATTAATTAAGGAATAAAAAAAAGTAGCTCAATGAAAAGCTAACTTAATGGGACAGTCCTTTTACTTAGAGAACAACGATAGTGACCTAGGAAAAAGGCTACAACACTAGAAATTTCAATGATATGCTCTTTGTATGACTTTTTCAGATTAGATAGAATCGTTAGAGTGCTAGATTCTGGCAAAAATCATCATTTTGTGCAATTTTAAGGCATTCTCCGGCAGCTTAGCGCTCGAGTAGGCATGAATTGAACTCTTTTGGGAGTAACTCCTTGAGTTACGGCAAAGATGTTACCCCTCCAGTTAACTGGCAATACCTTTGAAAAACGCGATTCATTTTTTCAAAAGGCATAGAAAAACTCAATGTAATTGGAGTACTAGAGCAAGCACCTTATAGATTAAGTTTGGCTATATAAAAAAAAAGCCTCAATTGACTATAATTTATTTCGGAATCCCTAGCCTTACAGGAATTAGTATTTGTATGTACCACGAACTGCTAAATTCTCTACAAAAAGAGATACTGCTGGCATCTACACTTAATTCGCATAGTAGAAAATAAAATTTTCTAAAGCTAAGCTATTATCTCGAGAGACTACCCCCTAGTCACACACACAGAGCTACAAGATACAACTGTTAACACTTTATGGACTACAAGTACTTCAGTTTATAGTGAAAATAAATCTTTTTTGGGATTATTTTTCATAGAGTTTACAGATACCAAGCTACAGCATACTTCCTCATACATATATCCCGATGGAAAATTGATAAACAGCAACTCTCTGGGCATAAACTGGCTTAAATTTCTACACCATGATTTACACACACAAAAAAGCGCTTGAAAGAAAATACTTCTAAATAGAAGCTGGAAGCAGTAGATTATAGCTTGGAGACCGGGATTTCGAGGACTAGGAAGAGGTTGAACGAAACAGTGCAAGGGTCATATCTACGAAAACAACCTAGTCATGATAGCTACTATGGCCTCTACTTAATGCTATCATCCATAACATTAAGCAGGCCTTGCTGAACTAATGTAGCTCACTGAGAGCTATGAAACTCAAATACTTGAAGGTACTGAAGACTTCCTCCATAGCTGCGATTGGGAAATTCGGTGATGAGCGAGAAGGAGAATGCAAAGCTCTTTTTTTCAGTACTTTAGGAGAATATCTGACAGGCTCTTCCTTGGTAAGGAGGGCCCCATCCCGTGAATGCTAGTGGCCAGTAACTTTGGAATGTGAAGTAGTTGGCTATGCAAAACGCTAGTTACCTAGGAATAGATGGGGTTTGGAATTGAACTGAGGGATGAATTCATAAAGAGGGCAGCTAGAATGGGGGATGCTTAGCAATCCAAAAGAAGAAACCATACTATAATGGCAATAGTCTAGCTAAGGCCACAGAATTGAAATACTTTAGATGATACACCTCCGTAGATTGCACCTCTTGCACAATACAAAACCTAAGCTCCTATTTTAAGGTTAAACATACTCTATAGCTTAACCTTAAAAAAGGAGGGTCTCTAGAGGGTCACTCTTCAGGCTCTCTTGATAGTCTCTCCTTAGGGTTTCTTGAGCCTCTTTAGAGGGTGTGCGGGGGGTATTATTTAAGGAGTATTTTGCAGCTGTTTTGCAGCTGTTTTAGAGCTATTTTGCAGCCGTTTCTTGTGTCCAAATTCCATTACGATCCCACAATGTCTTGAGTTTAGCGTCTCACGCGATAAATAGCTTACTAAAATCGCCATTAAAAGCTAGCAATACATTTTTAACGAATAAGTACTTAGTTCCTTCCCCCCAGCAGCAGATTTCCAATCCATAGATGCAACACATCAGCTACCATCCTAGTAAAACTACCCTCTTCACCGGAATCATCCTCATCCTAGGGTAATATGCAAACTTTTTTTCCTAATTAGCTGTCTTCATCAGTCTACACATCCATTTATTAGAGTATCTCGTATTTCAGCGATAGAAATAGATTAAAAGTAGCACTCAAAGAGCGACATATAATGACTAGCTTCCCATCTTCGGCATGTGTACTCTGGCAACTGCCGGCAGTATGGGCATAATCCCATGAGCTACAGTCACAAACGCTCAGTCTTTTAGCTATGCACTTGCAGCAATGCAAGCGAATAAACTGATAAAACCATCGCCATAGAAGGATCATCGCTAAAAATATAACTTTCTACGCAAAAAAAAAGCCTACCCAATCCCGGACTGAGCTTTTGTTAATGCAGCTAAACAGAGAAGTTGCTAGCCAAAGAAGAAGACGATGTTTCTAGCTCTCTCAGCAAGTATTAAAAGAGATTCGACGAAGGCAACGACAAAAAGTCCGCCTGTAATATGAGCTTCTCAAGTGCAGAGTAACATCTGTTCATGCTCTACTCCCTGTCTCAATGGCAGAAAGCAGTTTTTTGAAAAAACTGCCTCTAAGAGGTTTAGCTTTTGGGCAGATGAGGGTGGCGCATTTCTCCTCATCTATGAACTCAGCGTAGCGTCTATAACCATTAGAACATGCCAAAGCATATCTATGGCTAGTGTATGCTTTGGTATATAATCTGGAGCATTTCTTACAAATATTTGAAGATATTATATCCTTATTTTAAGTTTAGCATCTTGCAAAGTATTAGTCGCTATTAGTCCTACCTTTCAATCAAACTGCAACTACCCACGTCTAGTGAAGATCCCACAAATAAACCTTTCGCAGGAATTCAATAAAACACAAAAAGGAAGATATAAGCGAAACAGCTGTATATACACCCACAAAGAAAGCAAAGTGGTAGTATATACACCCACAAAAGAAGCAAAACGGAAATTCCAGCAGGTATATTCGAAGCAAAGGTGAAGTTATATACAGTTTAATCCTCCATAAGTTAATCTAAAGCTATCAGCATAGGAACACGATATCCCTGCAAAAAAATTGCCTTACACAAGGTACCAGCAAGCAATCCTTATTCTGCGAAATGAAAAATTACAAGCGTAAAAAAGTTTGATACTCGAAGCATTCATTCAAGTGCGATAATCATAGAAGCTTCTCACTCTTAAAAAACCGCACCAAATACAGTATCAGCAGAATAGAAGCCGCAAAGACGGTGATCAATTGGAAGACTCCTACCCAGAAGATACGTATCGTGGAAGATTCACTAGCCTTTATCACTTTCTTTTGCTGCAGGAAATGAAATGAAAGCAAATTATAACCCAGAATAGAAAGTGTGTCGGCGTGTGCGTGTGCGTGCGTGAGCGTGCGTGTGTGTATGTGTGTGTAAGTAACGAAGGAGTACACCCAGCTCACAGATTCAACGAAATCTTGTGTGCGAAGAAGCTACTCAAAGCAAGAGATGGCAGCAAGTGCACAAATATCATTAAGGAGGAGATGAAGCACACAATCTGAGGCTTCGGGAGAATGGTGCAGACATGTAGATTTGCCACAGTAGCATTTCCATTACAAGCAGCTTAGCTTTTACCCTTAAAAGAGTATGGAGAGTAGATATTTACCAGGCTGGTAGGAATATATTCAGTCATCATCAAGCTCGCACACAATCTCTCGCAAAAACCAGCATTCATGAACTTTTCTGAAGACTATATACCCTGTTTAGAGATGCTCTCATGATTCATGGGGAGGCTAATTCTACGCTAGCTAAGCTAGATAACAAGCTTGAAAAGAGTGTATATGCGCTAGATGGAAGAGAAACCACACACTCTAATTCTTGGGGGGGTAAGTCTTGAAGACAGAGGATAAGAGAGTGACTGTGTGTGAATGCTGCGCGAGAGATATACTTACTCTAGAGTTGCTGTGTGTGTGAATGCTGCAATATATGTAGCAAAAGACGAATACACACACTATACAGGCTATTGAAAGGGAAAAAAGCTCACTCAGCCACAAGAGCATCTTCATACTAAGCAATCAGAAAAATCAACTCCTAAACAAGCATTAAGCTGCTATAAAGTCTAAATATAAACCCTTCAAAATAGTGCCAATCTTCAAGTAATAAATCGGTACTTACTTGAGATAGCTCGTTGTGTAGATCTGCAAACCATGAGTTCACACGATAGCCAGCCCTTCTCACCGTCTTTTCAACTTCGCTCAGCGTATTCTCATCAATTTCCTGTACAAGGAGGTATAAAATGGCTCGCACACGTAAAAACTATTCATCTTGTGCGAATATGAAGAAGCAAAAAGCTATCAAATAGCATCGAGATTAGTCCAATAAATGAGCTTCATCTTCTAATTCAATACATCACATACATTTAAAGGTGTGCAAAATCAAGCAAATCCTTCAAGGTATTCATTATATACTCCTGGAGAACATCTAGTGGGCTGATGGCAATTTTTGGAAGAAAAAATGCCCAAAAATATTAGAAAATAGCTATTATACGTATAAAACCTTCATATTATGTACTGATAGAGTGGGATAATGGTGTGTTTCGCATAAGCTCCATGAAAGCTATGAACTTCCAAATTGATAGAAACCATGAAAACGATACTTTTTTGTATCACTTATATACTGCACATATCCTGTCGATACATTCGCACACAAATTCGCCTTCACATCACATCCCAATCCCTCTATAGATAGATTTACGCTCACACTCAGCTTTGCATTAACATCACACCCCAATCCCTCTGATAGATTCACACACATCAACTAAAATTCGTCTTCACATCACATCCAAATTCCTCTATAGATAGATTTATGCACACACACACACACACACACACCCTCCAATTCGGCCAACCTATGCTTTCTCGCCTTGATAAAACTCAAGCACCACCTGCTTCCGGCTAGAAGCCGAAAGAAAAGATTACTTCACAATCCAAATTTTCACATCTTCACAACGAAAAACGAATTGAAGCATTCCAATATCAACATTTGCAACAAAGCGGGTCGTGAGCAAAACGATAAACACACATATAATCTGGCCACACAATTACTGCAGCATCGAAAGCCTGATATCAGCAAAATTTGCCATTTATTTTACCTTTTTACTAGGTTCTCCGAGTGTATCTACAGACAATGACCATTTGAGGATTGCAGGGCTGTCTGCCCATCGCTGAAGCGGGCATTCAATGCAAACTTCATAAGATCCATCGTAAAGGGCCAAAAAGGAAATTTTCTCAGTTTGACCCGACGTCACAGCATCATGTGCCTCAGTGTACTTCCTTAAGCGATTCTTGAAGATAATCTTACACGGTCGAGCTGATAAAGAAGAAGATAATAAACAAAGAAATCAGACGCTTTAAAGGACTTTTAGTAAGCTTTGATAAGTGGTATTGAGAGATGTGTGCAAAAATATGTAAGGGTAGCAAAAGGAGACATCTGAAGCAATGCAATTGGCTTCTATGAGCTAGTAGGGTCTTTAGAAACTGTAGCTTCATCTTCTGGTGAATCTGCTCCAACAAGCTAGCAGGGTCTTCACACATACTATAGTCTCATCTTGTGCTCTAACAGAGCATCTTCTGCTGTCGAAGATTAGCACACTGAAGACATCCTTTGATCCATCTTCAAATAGACAGTATTCGACGGATTTTTGCCACAAATAGAGCTTCAACTATGAAAGCAAAACTTTTATATTGTCTACACTATTCTCGAGCCTCATCATGTTTAAAAAGGCTAAAAGCATTGCACATCAACCAAGTCTCTGAAGATTAGAGATGCTGAAATTTAGCAACTCTCTACATAAATATTTCAGAGCGCGTCTAACAGTATAGCTCCTAGCAAAAAAATATGCTATTTGAGCACACAAAATAGCATATTTTTACACCTACATACTTTTTAATGGCTCATCACACACACACACGCAGACATTTAAAACTTACAAATTTGCTCTATCTATGCCTTCAGCACATGCACTTACAAAAATATACTTACTAGCGGGAGTGTGGTAAGTATACGAAACTAGTAGAACTGCTTGCTCTGTTGAATCCTGAAGGAAGCATCTGGAAATCCCTTCGGTGATGTAGAAGTAGGTGGCATCTACAGGAGGGCTTACACATAGAAGCAGCCCCAAGGAGGCCAAAAATACAGAAAATGGTATCCCTAAGGCTACCATCTTGTCTTCTTCACGGTTTATTTAGGATCCTCCTCGTGAAACTCCCCTTTTTAAATCTGTAGCTACAACTCTCGCGAAAGCTTGTAATGTGTATTAGTGTATTCCCTCCTCTTCTTCCTAGAAAAAAGCAGTGAAATGACAAAAAGTGAGCAAATACAACACCTCTAGTGTGTATTAGTGTGTTCCCTCCTCTTCTTCCTAGTAGAATACAATGAGATGACTGACAAGCGCAACTATCACCTCTAGTGTGTGCCAGTGCGTTCCCTCCCCTTCTTTCTAGAGAAAAGCAACAAAACGACAAAAATGGGCCAACACGCAGTGCTAATTCAAGAAAGCTATTTCATAAAAAAAATTTCATAAAGGAGTGTGTTTTTTGGGAATTAAAACTACTTCCCCGCACGCGCACACTCTATACCTCTAGCATTAGGGAAGGTGGAAGTCCTTAAGTATGAAGTTTTACAGAATATAAGCGAGGGCAGCATTAAGCTGCCTAGTAATATATAAATTCACGAAGCAGCAAAATAAAATGAATCTTTTAATTTTAATAAACAGCGAAATTAAGCAGCTGCAGTGTTGGGTGTTTTTAAGCCGCTAACGGGAGCATCCATAAAATTGCCTGAGGAGACCACCGTAAACTTAATAGGTTCCTAGGGTTTGATGAAATTAGGATTTAGAGTTTGATGGAGTTAGGGTTTAGGGCTTTTATCAAATTAGTGCTTTCTTGCATGCGATTGAGATTTTTTCCATGAATTTCACAATAATTTCTTCGCTTAATAAGAGTACCAGCACATTCAACTAATTTCTCTTCATAAACTATCTTCAACTTTTATGATAAATTTAATTGCCTTCTTACTACTACCGCGGAAGTTTTCAGCCTCAAACTAACAAAAAAGAAAACCAGCTCCGCATATCCAAATCGCGATCATTGCATACCACCTACTGCGCTATTTATCACGAAAAAATCTTTTTCCTTTCAATTAACCTACGAAAAACGCATTTTCATCAAGTAGACTTGAAAATTGTTTATACTGATGAGATACTACACAAAAGAAACCTTCTGCCGCCTTTTAGTATTTCGCTTTTCTTATCATCTGGTGCTTCAAGCTTTTTTTTAAAAAAAACAAAATATTTAACTTTTTCGATAATCCCAACATTTTGAAAATTCCTTTGCGTGTGTCTTTATTTTACCGCTTTTATTGCTTTTATAATGGAATAGTGTAAGATGGTAATATATATATATATATTACCCCACCTTCGAGAACGCTATTTTTGCGCCAAAATTTTGACAAATTTTCTAATAATTTCCCTTCTTTTGGGAATTTCAAAAAAAAAATTCGTGCAATCTCCCTAAAGTGAATAAATTTGTAGCGCATTATCAAAAAAATTACCTTTATAAAAGGCGAATTTTTTGCGGCACTTTTTGAAGCTCTGAAACACTAACTCGCGGTAGCAACACAAACTGTTTCTTTTATATAATTTTTCCCAGTTTCGAAGAAAATAAGGAGAAAAA
Organism: Nephromyces sp. MM_2019; assembly: GCA_015657535.1. Taxonomy (NCBI): domain Eukaryota; phylum Apicomplexa; class Aconoidasida; order Nephromycida; genus Nephromyces; species Nephromyces sp. MM_2019. The sequence continues at coordinate 85,654 of JADHZB010001688.1, forward strand.
AGAACATTTTTATTAAAAGCAATTCCTTTTTTTTGTAGAAATTAGCAATTTCTCTTGATAATTAATCTCTTATAGTGGGAATTCCTAATGCAGGTGAAATTAAGAGTAGCTAGAGCTTTTTCTAGTAATTTTCGGTTTTCGCTAGTGATTACGCCTCTATTTTTGATAAATGAAAACTCTTGAAACTTGTTAGGTTGTGTAGCAAGGAAATTCCAACGTTTTTTGAGTTCATTTCGTTATTCTGATTTTTAAAAGAGAAGATTTTGTAAAGAAATGGAGAAATTCTGAGTAAATTTTTTTAGGCTTTACCTTTATAGTGTGGAAGGCAATTTTGGTAGGTTATAGTGTGGAAACTAGCTAATCTTAGTAGTTTATAGCTTCTCTACAAATCTTCCTAGTCAGCTTATTTGTTGTGTGCGACAGCTAATTTCCCTTTTCCTGTGGATTTCTAGTAAAATTGAGTTTACTAGGAATCTAGCAAAAAGCTACAATTAAAAATATCTAAGCGATACATTAGCAAATCAATATACAGCATTTATACTAGTTTATACCCTGTAATTGAGTTTAATAGATTTAATCTCTAGCAGAAAAGCTTGAAGTGAGAGCATTTCTGCTTGTTTTGTCCAGATGATGTCATTGAATATATAGCCTAGCTGAGTGGGCGGTTTGTAGGGGTGATAAACACTCAGCTAAGTGTTTGAAGTTGATAGAACGTTTGGTTTATAGAGAAAAAAAATCCAGTCATTTGGGTTGAAGGAAAAGTGGTGATTTTTGGGTAAAATTGGCGGGAATTGGGGGAAATTGGCGGGAATTGGGGGAAATTGGGGGGAAATTGGTAATTTTTGGTAAAATTGGAGAAAATTTGACAATTTCAACTAAATTAGAAAAAGGATTGATAAATTTCATAAATTCCAGACAAATTTATATTTTTTCTACTTTAAAGGCATTTACGCGGTTAATGCTGCAATTCTTTTTACCTCTTATTCTCAGTGCGAAATTTACTTTCAGCCGCACAGAAGTTGTAATTTAAAGCGGAAATTTTCTAAGTTTCGACCTTTTTTTGTTAAAATTTGATTTTTCGTAATAAATTTGATGATTTTGATGCTTCACTTTCCGCCAAACATCTCGCATCCCGTCGTCGCAATAATATCTTCTTCCTTTTTTTTCTTGCTGATGTTCATCTTCTTCTTGCTGATCTTGCTCTTCGTCTTTTCTTCTTGCTGATCTTGCTCTTGCTCTTCATTTTCATCTTCATCCTCATATTCTTCAATACCCCTCCCATCTTCTTCAATCTCGCCTCCCTCTTCTTCTTTTTCAATCCCCCCCCTCTCTTGTTGTTCTTATTTCATTAAAAACTCCACACACACTTGAAGTAAAGAAAACTTAACCCTTTAAAGTTATTCCGCTATTTTTTCTGATTTTCATTCAATTTTACTTCCTCCTGAGACAAATCGTTAGCCTCTCTAGAAGTAGAGCTTCACACACACACTGAGACGTATCTTTGAAGAGGTATCCTCTGAAGATGCTGCGAGACGATCTTAGTTCTGTACTTAGGAGCCTTCAAGGTATGAGGAAGACACGCACACACACATTATTGGTTTGCTTTGTAATAGTAAAGGATAAATTGAAAGATGAGGTTGAGGGGGTAAATTAGGCTGATTTGCAGGTGATACTTCTTTTGTGAACATTTTAGTAATTTGTGGGTTTTTCGACTGCAGATTCCCGCATTTTTTGTGCCCCTTATTGTTTGCTTAATCAGTCTTCAAAAAGGAGTTTACGAGTACCTTTTTTCCGCTCATCTTCATTCGATTGATGTGTGTGAATGTTCTAAAACCATTGAAGCTTTGAAGACAGTAAAACCTTCAAATTTGCTGTATATAAGCCTTTGATGCTTTATTTTTTTGGGAAATCTCACCAGCTTGATATTTTATCATCAAATAAAAAGCCACTATAGAATAACTTTCATAATTTTTTACTAGTTTTTTCTCACCGTTTAAAACTCTAATATATCTCATCATATGGCATGATTCATCTCTCTCTCTGGGCTTAGTAAAGCGACTTAAAAATGCGTGTTTAATACTCTGGTGGTGTGTCCTATTGTGGTTTCTAAAGTGGTGTGCTTGAGAAGGCATTGTGTGTATCTTCAAGGTTGTGTGCCTCTAAGCGAATCTTCACCTCCATTGTGTGTGTGTATATAGGAAAGGCTTATGGGGCATATAAGCAGCTTTTGTCAACCAGATGGAAATTGGGAGAATTTTGCATCGAATTCAACTAGTAAGTTCCATCCTCTCATTACTAGGAGGCATATAGTGAATATCATTTCTTCTTTCTTTAGGAGTTTTTTAGTGAGTTTTTGTAATTAGGATAAAGAGTGTATTTCCTCTTTATCTTGTATTCATTTCTGGCAGTTTGTACACAGTTTGGCATCAAAATTAGTATGCTGAGTCTTGTGCGGTAGAATGAGGAAATATCTACTGGAGAGAAGGCGCTTTGAAGAAATTTTTTGTAGAAATTTGGAGAGTATTTTTTGAAAAGGAGGAAATTGGTGGAAATCAATTGGGTGTAAAACTGATGTTCTTTCATATTTTCTTGCATCTTCATCAATTTTATGTTGATTTTTTTGTGTTTATTTGCATTAGAATTGCAATTTTGGCTGTAAAATTTATGTTTTTTCAGTGATTCTGCGATTTAGCTAGCTTTGAGCATATATGCGTATATTCGCTGGAATATTAATACCGGCCAAATTGTTATCACAGTGTGCAGAGTGACGCCTTTGCTCCTCCTAGCCAGTTTACTTTAACTCTTCCTCAGGAGCATGCAGAGTAAGCATAGTGCTTATCCAAACAATCTAGTAATTTAGTGAAAAATTGGGTTTTTCTGAGTGTGATTGTGTGTGTATTCATGTGAAAGGGTATCTTTGCTTTTGGCCTGATTTGAACAGTCTTTTTAGATGTATATACCCGCATAAGAGAGCAGCGCACACACAAGTTTGTGCTAATCCTTATTCCTTCAAATCGATCCTTTCAATGGCGAGTTCTTCTTTTTTTTGAGAGTATCTGTGTATTTTGTGAGGTCCTTCCTCCTCTTTTTGTTATATTGAGTGTGTGCCCTTTTTTGCGTGTGTGTGTTGAGTGTTTGTCTGTATTCTCATCGCTTTGTGTGTGTAATTTTTCACCCTCTTGCTTTCTTGCTTCAAATTTCAACAGCAGCAATTGTTTGGTGTTTGTGCGACTCGCTCTTTTTCTTTATATGACCTAGATTTTGCTTCTTTTTTGCTACCAACTATGAATTTCTAGATGCTTTACGTTGATGAGCTCATCTCTATATCTTTCTCTGTTTCTAGTTTTCCTTTGCATGTTTTCTTAGAACCTGCGAGGAATGTTGCCTGTTGCGATTACATCAATCGAGAAATCTATAGAAACATAGGGTTTACTAATAGCAACATCAATGCGGATAATGCAAAGAGTTGGCATTCTGAAAAGGTTTTATAATGTAGTTTACGTGTAATTGTATTGCCTTTATCTACTAGTCTGGTAATTTTTGTGTGTGTTTTTTTTTATCAAGGGGTGCGTATATTTTTATGAGGTGGTATGTGTGTTCTTATCGGTTGATATACTTTTGTATCAGATATTGTGTGCAGAATGAGAGCTGATCTGCCATCGAGTATCTGTACACCACTTTCAGACACCCATTGATTTTTGTGCTGGACTTTACATTTATATTTTTTTTATACGAATTCAATGAAAGTTGATTGAATTTTAAAGCTTTTTTTACAAGGCTTTCATCCTGGTGTGTGTGTGTGTGTGTCAGCTAATTTCATGAAGTTTTCGCACAAGTTCTTCCATTTGCCTTACATGAAGGCTCTTTAGAGCTTTCATCTTTTCATTAAAATGAGTGATTTTTGAGTTTGAAGATAAAATTTTTGAAGCTTTCATCTTCTCATCAATGGAAATTGAAGCCTTGAAATGAAGCTTTTTTCTGCTTTTAATATCTTTTTTTTTTCTGCGTAATTTTGAAGGTTTTTGTGGTTTTTTTCATGCTCTCTGCTAGGCTCGAAGATATGCAGTGCGAGTTTTCTTGAAGGAGAAATTCTTTTCACGCTCTAAACAAAGCATTTTCTTGCAACGTTTTCTCTAATTATACACAATAAGAGTTATATTATGCTCTTGATATTCGCATTTGATTCTCTTGTATGCTCTGGTTTTGGAGATTAAAATGTTGTGAAATACTAGTATTTTTTCCTTCATTTTTTGCCTTTTGAATCGGAATTCTTAGGGATATTTTTCCATCCTGGCTCCCAGCCAATTTGTTCTTCCAAGGACATCTGTCAGCATCAGCAGATCGTCTGTTAAAGCTATATTTTCCATTCTTCTCCCGGTAAAAAGAAGGGCATTGCTTGCTAGTTTTTGTGCAGAGGATGGAGATTTTTTGCGAATTTTTTCGTATCACTTTTAGTGCTTATATGCTTGCGTGAGTGAGTTTAACTACGTGTGTGCGTCTATGTGTTTCTGTGTGTGCATGTGCGAGCGTGCGCTTCAGAGATAATGAGTTTCGTTTCTTCAATCTTTTTGATGCTTTCTTGATGGCTTCACTGCTAACGCCTACTAACTCACTTTCAATCCTTTGGTTCTTTCTACATCATTAGTCTGTTTTGCTTTCTTTTTTGAGTTGCACACACACTTTAAGAATTGGATTTTTGATATACTCCAGCAAAAGATGTGATTAGTTGACTTCTTCACTGTTTGTTGGAGATGCTTTAATTAGGTGCTTTTTCTGAAGAATATTCGGACATTTTTTTCATCAAAAACGCATTTTCATAAAATAGTTTCCCCTAATTTGTAATGGCGATTAGGCAGCTTTATGTGGCTGTGCTTAGTCGTCCTTTCACGCACACACACGCAAATTTTAGCGTATTTTACCGTCTGCTGATCAGGCAAGGGGTCGCTCAATTAGTGGAGGTTTAGCCCTCCGATTATTATGTCATGACCTAGTGACTGTCGTTGAAAAGAGTATGTACTTTTGCAGTTTAGACAAGAAGGCACTCTGGCGACACATTTTGTGTGTGGAAGATCAGGAGGGTAAGCTCTCTCGTTGATTAGAAACTGTGTTAGGAAAATCTTTTTTTTTAATGGAGATAGTGACATACATCTAGTCGCTGATGTGGTGAATTTAGCGATTTTTGGAAAGACATTAGCTTCACTCCGTGTTCATACCACCTAATTGACTTCAATGTATATACACACACGTGGTAGTGTTATTAGGTGAAGAAGCGAGGATTTTACTTTGAATTGTTTGGGCTGATGAAATTTGCTAATGTAAAATTAACATTGGGAAAAGCTGCGGCAGGTGGATTGCCCCTGCACACGTGTATGTGGGTGAGATGATATCCCTAGCTAAATGGAGGTTTTATAGCGAATGAGGAGTGATATGATAGGGTCTGACGGAGTGATTGGCATTTTAAAAGTAAAAAATATCAGGAGCTAGAAAAAACTAGTGAAAAAACTGAATACTCTGAAGAATGATGAAGCTGAAGGTACAGCCAATTTTTCCAAGAATTGCAAAGGCTCTTCTCAAAGAGATTAAAGGAAAAGACGATGATTTTCTGGTTTTAATGCTGAAAGTTTGATGCATAAATAACAGGGAAATTGAAAGAAATGCGAAGGTTTCACTTCAAAATGATGAAAGATGTAGTGAAGACGGAGCTGAAGCGAGAATTATGAGAGAAAAAGAGAGAATGTTTGAGTTTTTGATAGTATAACATGTTTTGAAGCTGCTTGTTTTGGTAGCGTTTAACAGTCATGAAACGATTCTACGCATCAAAAAGTGAGAAAACTGTTGAGAATGCTACCCAAAAAAGCTTCTGTTGAATAGAGAGAGAGAGAGAGAGAAAAGTGCATGAAGAGAATATTTGTGGAGATTTTTTGGGGGAATCTTGAAGATTTTTGTATGCAGATATGCTGATTATCGGATTTGCTTCATCTTCACTGGAATTTTCTCAAGAAGTTGAGTGTTTGAGGGCTATAAGAGAACATAGAACTTTATCCAGAAAAACTAGCTTTGTAGGACATCAGGGTGTGTGTGAGGATGTATAGAGCACTCACGCTGAAGTTATCTAAAACGCCGTGATTCCAGTGAAAACCCTGATGGCAACACGTGCAGTTTAGCTCTTTAAATTGTTAATATCGTTTTGCTGTCTAACAGCCATAATATGTGTTTTTTAAAATCATCTCATTCTCTCAAAGTCATAATATGTGTGTGTGCGTACGGCCAGAATCGGATTTTTATAAGTGGTGTGTGTGGCTTGATAGCTCATATGATTACAGAGTTCACAAATCTTCAATCTTTACAGACTTACGAGCTCAGCTTGAATCAGAAGGGTATATAGCATTCGTAGCCAATGGCTCGATATTACCTCGTAGAACGGGTTACAGTGATGGCCCTATGGTGCAAGTGCAGGTGAGATCTTTTTAGTGCAGCAGCTATAGCGTTATAGAAAAGCGGAACGTGTGTGTGTAATTCGTCAAAGATTCAAATGCACACGAGAGACACGCACGAAAGATGCAGGTGAAGAAACTTGAAATGGACACACGAGAGAGACGCACACGAGAGAGAGACACATATGAGATAGATACTCACAAGAAACTCATGAGATACACACGAGAGAGACGCACACGAGAG
>JADHZB010001688.1:100009-146472 GCA_015657535.1 Nephromyces sp. MM_2019
ACCCTAAACCCTAAACCCTAAACCCTAAACCCTAAACCCTAAACCCTCAATACCCTAAACCCTAAACTATCGACGGAATGATGGAAATGTTTTTGCTGATGCTTTTGTCGCGATGAAAAGAGAATAAAAGCGTAAAGTAGCTTTTTTGCATTGACGCGATTGCTTAGAATGGTTACTGGCAAAACACACACACTCTCTAAACGCACACACACACACACACACTAGCCAAGGGAGAAACCTGGTGAGATATTTTTTTTCCTTTGGTATCAGTTAGACAGCTTTTAAGTTAGTGGCTATTTTATTATTCAGTTAGCTTACAGGCTGCGAAATTATTCTTGCCGTTTAAGCAGGTTTCACCCATATGCTGTTGCCTTGATTCTTATACCTTATCTTTTGTTGTGGATAGAGGTTCTCTCCTACCTGGTGTATGCATCATAGTATGATGCAGCTGCTATCGAAATTGGTTTGATGTATTTCGTCTTTCTGTGTGCTACCATTGTTGGATGTTTGGTGGGTCTTTTTCGTATTTGTAAGCTTTTGTGCTGCGTAAAAGTAGAGGTATAATGGCCTAGTACTTTCTTGCTTATCAGCAGCCAAAAGTATCACCCAAAAAAGCAGTTTTTAATCATAAAAAGTCTAGTATAGCACAAGCAGTGAAGAAACTGGAAGATACTGATCTTATGAAATATACTGTTGTCTTTTCTAAGTTGTTTAAAGAATCCGATAATTTTGCGGTAGGTATGATAGAGTACTTCAGGAGTTGATATTTCAGGCTCTTGAGAAATTGAGGTTTGGAAAATCCTGGATAGCTTAGGTTTTATGATTGCAATTTCATCATTCAAAACATTCTCGTGTGTGTGTGTGTGTTGAATTTGGTATGCTTTTTAGGTCTTTTTAGATGAAGATGATGTTTTTATGGGTGTGCTGCACGAGTTTTTCCCGAGAGACTTTGTGATTCTGCGAAAAAATTGTTTTATGTGGAAGTTTGCCTTCCAGCAGGCGAAAATCCTAGTTTATGAGCTGCAATCTCGAATTTTCATTTAAGTCTCTCAGCACACACAGAAGTGAAGGTTATCCATGCACTAAGAAGAAGCTATAAGTGTGTGTGAAAGTTATTAAGCGATTGATAAAAAAACCAAGAGTTGTGAAACGCAGAAATTTCCAAGCGAAAAACTTTGTGTTAACACAAGAATGGAGTTTTTTTCGTGCATGTGTGTGTGTGTGTGTGTGCATAATCGCTTATTGATCAACCGGAGTTTTATGCTAAAGCTCAACGTCTTGCTGGATTAACTATTTTTTTTTTTGATGCAAATATTGCGAGCTTCTAACGCACATCACGTTGAGAATCTATTTCCTCAAGTTTTTAGCTGCTTTTATATCTATAGTTTCTGAGAGCAAATTTTATCTAAATCGGTATGGCATAAGCCTCTCCAGATTTGATGCATTATCTACTGCTTTAAGAATTATATCCGTCCTTGAGATGCACACAACTCCTATGCACACGCAAGTGTTCTTCAGCAAACACACAGCTCCCCGGCACACACATCACCTCCACACACAAAACCTCTTTTGATGCAATTTATTTTTTTTGCTTAATAGTTTTTTGCTATAATTTTTTCCTTTTTTGCATTCCTTTATGAAGCGTTGTGTAAGGAGCTAGCTGGTTTGCACTAGGAAGAAACTTTTTTTCCAACCTGCTAAACACACGCACACACACCTTATAAATGAGTAAAGCTTGCTGCTATAGGCTTTTTTCTTTTATATTAATTATAATTTTTTTGCTGTAGATGATAAAGATGAGCCCATAAAGACGCTTATATCAAGAGGCCTGGCAATGTATAAAGATTTTGGCGTTTCGATAGTTTTGGTTGCCGGGAGCTGTGGTGATTGGTTTGATATTGCCCATACTGTGCTACAGATGAAGGATTACCTGCCGTATGATGTGACTGAAAAAGCAAAAAATATTAAGCGAAACTTCCCCGTGGAGATGATAGAGATGCTCAACAAGATGGTAGGCTCTAGAAATTTGAAGTTTATGGTGATTAAAGCATAGCTTTTTACTAGATTCAAAAACTCTACAGTGTGTGTTTGATAATATGTTTAAAAAAACCTAGACCGAGCAAGTGACTGAGTTTTTTCAAGAATTAGAGTCGCAGCTACTTTTCTTTCATATTAAACTTAAACTGCCCGTTGAAATGATGCTGATGCTCAATAAGACGGTAGATTCTGCGTTTTGAAATTTCTGGAGGTTTTTGGTTGAATTTTTTTGCGCTTTTTGTGGTTCAATATGATGATCAGTAAGTGGATTATATATTTTGTAAAATCTAAAAAACTTTATTTTTAGATAAAGGGTTTAGGGTTTGGGGTTTTTTCTTTTTTTTGCCTAATACGAGCTCTTTACACCAAAGCATGGTAAAAAATGTTTTAACTATACACTGACTCTTAAGGATTCCTATATATTTGTGCTTTTTTCAGATTATATTTTGTATGGTGTGCGTGCGTATTCACCATTTTTCTTGTACTGATGATTAGTACAATGCTGGCGCACAAGTGCTTTTTGTCTGCTCTCGCGATTAACATATGTCAAATACAGAGAAATATTTTTGTGCGTGAGAAGAAGCGAAGGCTGCTGATCAAGGCTTAGATCTTTTTTTATTTATTGGATGGCACCTGCAGCCAGCTCAAATTCTATTCTCTAGGCTCGCTACTCAGCTGTTTTTCTCGTATTTGTTTATATTCTTTTGCAGTTGAAACCAAACGAAGAAGAGGATTCCTTTGGAGTTCAATACAACCGTATAGTACGAATAGGTATTTGTCTTGAAAAAAGTAACAATAAACGTGTGTTTTAAGGGCTCTGCTTCCAATCCCTTTTCGCTTTTATATTGAGTTTTTCTGATTTTAAATCTTTCAGGAAGACTCAGCGACCATCGAGCTCCAAAGACTATGCAGAACAGAATAGATTTCGAGAATGATTCTATCGACTTGACCGGCATTGAGCAGCTTGTTGAGCACTCCCAAGTGGTAGCTATTAGCGAAGCCATCCAATTCATGAGTAGGAATGGGCTGAGTGCAGCTTCTAATCGTACCCTGTGAGTTTTTTTCCATACATTTACCAGAGGCTTATGTAATAGGTACTGCTATTTCATCTTCAAGCTGGTGCTGCAGTTGTGATAGCTTTTCAGAATGCAAATTTCTCATCTTTTAATGAGAGAATGGAAGATATCCACAGATTGATAATAGGTGCACCATTGGCTAGTTTTTTAACCTTATCTTGATAGACCATGTTTATATGCTACTCCTAGAATATACATAATCTTGGTACTTCTGGCTATTCTTGAAGCTATGAAAGAATAGTTAAATTTATGCACCTGAAGAGCTGGAGCTAATCTTTTAATGATTTTTGTATAGTATCTTCACGAGCTTCTATCAGCTTGTTATATGTGTGTGGACGCTTTCTTAAGAAGTCTTTTCGTGTGGTTCTATTTATTTGCTCTCTCTAATTTGTGTTTTTCTGATTGCATTGCATGAAAATTGGAAATTTGAATTTGAAAGGTGATTGTAATTGCTTTCCATTGGGCTCTAATTCTCAGGAGCCTGAAGCAGCTTTTAGATAATTTGGTATCCTTTATGTGGTCTGAACAAGAAGATGGTTAGTTTGCTGCTTCTTGGCGATTTTCAGTATTTGTTCCTTTGCAATCCAAATAGTTTTAGTTGTTGTATATTTGCTATTTTTAACTGGAGCAGTGGTTTGAGAAGTTTTCCTGTTTTTTTTATTAATATATTTTGTATGGCTTTTCTTATGGTTAGCTTAGAATTGAAGCTCCAATCTTTCTATGTGTGGTATTTTCAGGGTTTGGTTGTTTGTTAGCTCATTGCTATATATCTGCCGGATGTTTGATATCGAAGTTTTATTCTTAAAATTTTCTTGCTTTTATACTCTGCTAATGGGTTGGAATACGATTCTCACTATGCATGAATTATGTATCTGGTCGCCAAATTTGTTTCCTGATAGGATACCGTGGAATTCATCGGATGGCTATGTTACCAACTAGGCAGGTACGGTCGGCAGAGAAATCATATTTTTTATTGTTCCTTAATGCATTCTCGGTAGAGCATTCCATGGCTTCTTTGACACCCAAGAATGTGGTTTGCGTAGTTGAGAATATTCTTCTAATGTTATGAAATTATTAGCTGATTTTTCTCACTTCTTCTTTTGGTTTCTTCTTAGGGACTTATGTCTTATCCTAGGCTAATTGAGGTATTTTTAATTTTTTCCGGATTCATGAAATTCTTGCGAAATTACAACTTCACAACCTGCGCGTGCATATGCTAATTCTTTGATTTTATCTTGCATATTTCATGTGCTGCGATCCCTTTTGTTACGTGTGTGTTACTGTGGTAGCTATAATTACAGCGCTTTCTTATATAGTCGCTATTAAAAGCTTGTTAAATTTTTCAATAAATATTTGCTTGTTATAATGCTTTACTGTTTAATAGATTGGAGCTTGTATCAATCGGATGAGACACCTTAAAGTGATTGGGAGAAATCCTAGGGAATAGCTGGTTTCTATGGTGCCATAAGAAGTTACAACGCTTTTCTGCTAGAAATTCCACTTAACTGTTGTTGCATGTTTCACGCTGTATCATTCCAAATTAACACCCTGAAGTTGAAAATAATGGGATTCGAATTTTGGAACCATGCATATACAGAGAAAAAAAGCGTTTACAGTAACTTAGATCTCTACAAATTAAAGGCTGCTATTGCTGAGGTCTTTTTCGATTGATCTACTAGCTACAAATTTTAAGAAGAAAAAATTGAAAAAAACTAAGCAAGCGCTTAATCATTGGTAAAAGACAGTAAAGTCTGCCGAAAATTTTTCTTTCGAGCTTCCCAGTTGCTCTTATACTTGTGCACGTATTCCGCATAAAGAAATCCCTTGCTTTTGCAGATTGCATCTTCTGCTTACTTCTATACCTAAGTCAGACCCTCGCTTTAAATGATGTGTTTCAAAAGTATTGAAATTTTGCTTCTTTTTTCAAAAAGATTAAAGCTTGGAAGAATTTTTATACAGAATTTTGTACCAATCTTTTGGGTTGGTGCTGCTTTTTGTGGTGTCTGCCGCTGTCATAAAGTGATTGTAACCCTCCAAACTACACAAAAATGTGAGCAAAATTTCAACGCATTCTTATCTAATTTATTGCAATACTACACGAGTGGGCCCCCCTATAGTAATGGCTGCCTACCAACTTTAGGGCGGCGGCTTTCAATTAGAGGTAGCCCGTATCCATTTTTCAATCGCCTACCGTTTTAGCTAAGCCCGAATTTGTTTGCTTCATATCTAGCATCTGGCTCTACTATATGAAGCTAGGCTTATCGATGATGTTCTTGGCGTACTTATTAGAATTTTTAGCTGTCCTTGTTTGATAGCTGCATTATATCGTCGCTCTATTACTCAATATTTGCTAGAAATTTTTCGGTGTGTTTGCTTGTTAAGAGTTATATTCAAGTATTTGAAAAAAATCCAGGGACTTGAGAGATTTGCATTATCCAAAGAGGCTGCCATAGCTAACGAGCGATGAATAAGTTTATTAGAATTTACTTTAAGGATATTCAGTGGAAGTCCAATTAGCGCTTTTAGAATCTGCTTACCTTTGAAGCACTCCACTTGATCGGGCGGCATGTTTTAACTTCTAGCTGACACAATGCAATAGGTCAAAGATGCAAGCGCCCAAAGGGCCCATTAATTCTGTTTGGAAATATTACCTCTCTGCCTCGCTTTTCTTGGCAGCTTTCTCACGTGTTTGCAAATCCTTTTTGGCTAATTTCAATAGGCGCTTTTGAATAGAAATTTCACGCTTAAGCCGTTGCTTTTCTTGCTCAAGATACTGCGATTGATAAGCATCTCCAAAAAGTAAACCAACTCCTGCAAGCAATTCATGAGACGCGATACAAGCGGTCTCGCATTTGCGCGCTTAGTATACTGGAAATCATTTTTGTTATGAAATCCCGAGCAATGCTATGAACTTGCCTTTTTCTGCTATCTTCTGCTTATCTTCAATATCTTTTATAGCGGACTGAACAGGCAGCTGCTGAGTTTGGTAACTTTTAGATATGATACACTTAAGCATACTTCCTCTTCCTTTTGATGTGAAAGAGCTGAAAAACGAGGCGAACTATAATCAATAGCGGGATAACAGCCCTCATTTAGAGCTCTAAAATACTCCTATTGCTAAGCGTTAGTAATCTTGAAAGAACGAGTGAATTTGAAGTCTGCTTCTAGTATGAACACCCATTTTTTAAAATATAGATACAAGTAATTTTGAATTGTGCTGAAATTATGATAGCAATTCTTCCAGTGCATGTACTATCTCATATTGCCTTTAACTCATTAAAAGGGTAATAAGGGAAGCAACGTAAATTATTTGATGTTGCATAGTGTTTTATATTACCGCAAGGAGTCTTGGAACCATTCGAAACATCGGAAGCTCCTTGGGCCAAATCACTGTCTTGCAAGCTTTTCCTGTCAGTGCAATAAAAAAAAGACAAGACTATCACTCGAGATAGCATATCGTATCGGTTTGACTGCGTAGCAATAGTTATTTTAAACCTCTGGTAATTCCTCAGGCATGCAAGTGATTTAGAAATGGTGTTTATGACATTTCACGCAGCGTAACTTAGGAATCAATAATTCGAGCAAAGAACTACTTAATTTTTTGTTTTGGTGGCTTATTTTCTGAAGCTCATTTCCAATCTGGAAATTGCAAAATATGCGTCTGATGGTCCCAAAGGGCCGACTTGGAATCCTTGTTTTAAAATCACCTAGAGACTGCCCAAAGTTTCAGAGAGCTCATCAGGGTGCCACGTGGTTTTCTAAGAGCGCTTGTGGAAAGAACTGAATCTTTCGTTTTATAATTGGTGCAGCGTGTACTTTCTAGTGTAGCTTTACGTGTGGTTGCTAGCTGCAGTTAGCATATGCCTTTTTTTATCTATAATGTCTTGAAGAAAGAAGCTACGCCTCCACATGTGGAAAAAAATTGCTCCATCTAAAGTCAGCCATGAAGTTCGGGTAGACGGGAAATTTGCAATGCTCTGCAGCGACAACACTCTTATGCGATGTGGCATAACTTACATCCATAGCGAAGCTACAATCAAGAAGCTGTCTACGTGAGTATATTAATAAAGCTTTCAATTCAAGGCGACAGACACCGAAAGTGTACGTATCGTACTGAACATAATACATAGCAAAAAAGACTTCAGCCAGCGCACTCTTGTTTGTTTACCATATAAAATGGGTAGAAAGTATGTCAGGCTCACATAGTGAAATCTTTAGTAGGGGAATACTTGACGCTGTAAATCCCGGCAGTACTTGCGACATCTGAAATAGAGTTATTCGTTTTGAGCTTTAGTAATAATCGGAAGTTGCATGAATTTTCGTGTGAAAAAGATTTTCAAATCAAGAATACCGGGAAGCTGGGTGGCGATCCTGCGTATTTTCATAGAAAGAGCAGCTATATTCTGGAAAGGGTCTGTCTTTCGAGCCTCTTGAGTTTTTCCTAATGCCATTAGTAACTTGAAGAGTGTAATTAAGGCATGGAACAAAATGCGCAGTAATTGCAAGCTCTCAGGATGGTGCATGGGATTTTTTCGACTCAAACTTAAATTTACGAACAAACTTTTTGAAAAAGTAACGTAATGATGCAGCAGAGTAGTCATAATTTCATAATTGACCGGCTTTGATTGCAGCTTATCCGTAGTTAAATCAGTTTTTACAAATAATATTGTGTAATGAACAACTGAAGACACTCGTACCTATTCAAATAAATAACTATATACTTTCCTCAGTTTTCTTAGAAACCTAAGTAACCCTTTAACGAGATACTGCTAATGTAGGAACCCGTTTATTGCAACCTTGAGAACACTCATTACCACGCTTTCATCACAAGCTGCAATCATCTGCTACTATTTTTAATCCTACGAAGATAGATACCAGGATCACCGAAAGCTAACTGACTAGGGTGAGCCCCAAAATATATGGCTGTAAATGTGGTCCATGCAGCTTAAGTATCACCTGTTACAAGGCTGACATGTTGACTCACGATGGTAATACCTATATACCGGGGTACAATAAAAGCTCAACGCTTAAAAACTGTAAAATCCTATAGATTTCGGACTAAAAAGCCATGACATACTTCGGCAGCTCCTTATGTAAACTAACGAAATTTTTATAATAGCCTCTACCCAACGTGCTACTTTTTATCTTAGACAATAAAATTAAATATGAACTTCAGTCCACAAATATTCCCAAGCAAGGGGGCTAGTATCAAGCGGTATCGTACTACCTGCGGGTTCGCTTGGTTCGCTGTCAGTTGGGGAAGGAGTCACGCCAACAAGCTGCTGGGGAGCAGGCATCATAGCAAGGGAAGGATTATACGTTTTCGGGACTCCTAAAGCTGGAGCAAAATATCTTTGAGCCGCCATGCCTAGAAAATTACCCAAAGGTTGCAGAATCCCGGGTGCTACGCCAGTGACTGCTGGAAGAGGTGGTGGGGCGTTAAGTGTAGCATCTTGCTTGATTGCACCTGCAGTTGCAACCTTCAATCCGGAGGCAGGCAAATTGTGGTGCCGTGCAGCAAAGATGAGCAAAATGACATTTGGTAAAAAATTTGACGTTGATTTACGAAAAGAGCTGGAAAGCATGGTTATTGTAAGTAGTACATAGAAATTTGCGCTGATTGCAAGGAAACCGTTTCTGCCGCCGTTTATATACTAAATTCTGACTGTTCTCCACACAAGTTGGTTTTACGCCATGAAGTTGGCATTTTTTAGAATTTCAATCAAGCAGTGTACAGACACCTTGTAAGCAGTGACAAGCCGAGGTCGAAGCGGTTTAACGTAACCACGAGCTTGCACTTTAACCGTAATAAGCCAATTTTGCTTTTGCTTTATCAAACTCAGTTTTTTATAATATTTTGCAGTAAATAATTTAGCAGTTTTTGCCTTCCAGCGCCAAGGAAATTTGTTTTCTTCAGATGTAGCTTCAAGAATGGAGTTCGCAGCGTGTAAACTACTTTATACTACTCCAGGCATTCCTTCATCTAGTTCTGTTGCTCAATGTATGAACAGTCCCTTTCAGAACGAAAGGTAATCTGAACTACAGCGGCTGTTCAACCCATATTGTGACATTACCGGTAGCACCCTAAATAACTTGTTAAATTGTTGCTAGTACTTTGAACATCGTGATGTCTCATTAAAACCGTACAACCCTGAATTATAATTGGAAGCAGGATACCAGGGAAATTATCAAATGTGTGTAGCAGCCTTCAGAATTTTCGCTGCCACTACGGGCGCACCTCAAAAAGATTGAAAAAATGATATCATGTCTATGCATGGGGATGATTTTCGAATATCTACAAAACAAGTACCAAGATACCGCTACTACAAGAAAACATTCGCGGCGCAAGTCAACGCACCACGATGATGTCCTTATATGTAGCCTAAGCTATTTGGATAGTTCAATCCCGCAGCCTTGAAAAGTTGAGCATTATGCTGACCATTTAGGACGCTCCTGGGGCATTTTCCACCAAGTTTCATATGATACTTGGTGGAAACGTGATACACAGACGTCAGCTTATGACTTTTCGTCAGTTGGCCCAGCGCTTAAGAAACAGGTTTAATTTGTTTGCTTTAATTTAGCGTAGCTCCTAGGGATTTCTTAACTAGGAAAGCAGTCAAGCATACTCAAACATATTCATAGGTAGGTAATGACGTGATATTAGCCCCGCAGGTGATCTTAATGATATTCCAAAATTTTTACTTAGGATGGGTTAATTTTCGACTGAAAAGAAAAACCATCTTCTATTACACGGGTGTGCCGTAAAGTACCCACGCGACAGCAACGCATTTTGTTTCCTAAAAAGTGATGTTACCATTCCCTGCTGAACGAAGCTGCCGGAATAATTTTCAAGTAAACGTAGAGATTGCAGTCTTTTTTATGCCCGGTAGAAAAAATTATTGAGAGTGGCCAAATCTATGCAATGTTAAATAGAGTAAAAGAGTGATCTCTTACCGAGCAAGTACAAAATAGGAGTGGTATAAACGGACAACTCATGAGAAAACTGCATTATTAAGCTCCATACAACTATATCATTACGTAAATCTCGCCAGTACCAGTTTATTACGAAAAAACACGCTAATTATGATAGACCTAAAATTTTCCACAACCAGATGGACGTTGGAGTACTCAAAGAAATAATAAGTTATCATACTATTATTGGCTTTGGAAATTTCATTGCAATTGCCCAGGAGTTAGGAATCATCTTCTTTCTATCAATCTCTCAATGTTTACTCAGGCTCATGAGATAAATGATAATTTAAGCCCTGGTAAAAAGGCGGAATGCATGCTTTCATAGCCAAAATTGATGGCTGCAATCTTGCAACTACAAAGCATGAGTGCTACAAAAAGAAACCTTCCACATAGTGAGTAATGAAGAATTTTTTTAGCATTCTGATTTATAGCAAAGCGTAGGTGAAAAGATGGAAGCAAAACAATTTATACTAGGCAAAGAAAATTAGCAAGATGTCATGATGCAGCCGCCCAAAATTTTCGCCAGAATTTTGCTTCCAAATATCTGAAAAAATCTAGAACTACGCGGATATTTCATCCATACAAAGATTACCTATTGCATGCCGTCCATGACATAGGTCATCGGGTATATCACCATGACCATGCAGAGCTCAAGCAAGGAAGCATACGGGTAAATTTTTACATCAACGTTCAAAAGTATCCTTGGCGTGCGCAGCGAATTTATACAGAAGAAAAAAAATCTCATGTCAATGTTATATAGCCTCAATTGCTTAAAAGAAGCGAAGTAATTCAACGTTTGATGCCACTAAAAAAGCAATAGGATACAGTGTTTCATAAACACATTAAAATTGCCTCAATAAACCAAAACAGTCAACAGCTGCTTTCAACCCTGGACGCCTCACCTTTATTATCTTACAGAACAAAAAAAAATATCTAATAATGAACTTAATTTATCCCCAGAAATGGTTAAAATATCTGTTTTAGTCAATACGCGCACAGATATTCTACCATATGTCTTACCAGAAATATAAATATGCACGTAGGTGATATAGACTAGTGCGCTTAGTAAATGGTAGTGCAAATAAGATATCTAGTCAAACTTGAACCGCATAAACTAAAACCGTCAATCTTTAATTAAAAGAAGGGTTGCAATCAGTGTGCAATCACATCTATGCACAAAATACTCAATCGTAAGTAATGTCATGCACTTCCCAGTGGCAGTATTCTCAAGATTCCTAAGTCCGCATGTCGCGAACCTAGACTTATTAATACGCATTGCAATACAGAGCTTTCGAGCAACATTATAACGTGAAGATGATGAGCAAAAACAAAGCGGGAAACTTAAAAATAAAACAACAAAAAATCCAATACAAGTTATTTCCGACGAATGATCATATATGGCAGCTAATATCTCTTTACATACAATGTTATGAGAAGGATAGAACTTCCCCATCAAGCTATTGCCATTTTTTTGTTTATGACACGATAAGCGCTTTTTAGGGTATTTTCAAGCTTTAAAATTATGAAGAGGCGACAAGGACTACCCTACGAAAAGTTAGCCTCATTCAAGATTCAGAAGCAGATATGAAGAGATTAAGAGCTACATATGAAGAAATGGCAAAAACGACAGACAGTGAAATTGTAGTCAATCGCGACAAATGAGAAGAAAAAATCATTGCTTTAAATCAGCATCCTATAAAAACAATATCAAAATCATAACAAAACTAATATCAGCGTAACTACAGGCATAGAGTACTAATAAAAATAACCAAAAAATAGCCAAATCTGTAAAAAAAGTAGATAAAAAAAGTTAATCAAATACGATTGGAGCTAAAATTCGAGGTAAAAAAAAGTCGCAGAAATTCCCTGAAAAAATTCAGGGGAAGAAAAGATGAAAAATTCAACACAAGGAGGGTTTCATCACGAGCGGTTCATTACAATGCATAATGAAATTTTTATCCTTGTGTATAGAAGACAAGACCAAGTGCGACTAATTGAAATGAAAGGTTTTTACTCCCAAACGATATAAATCAAACATTAGCCTTTATTTGATCATAAACAAAGCAGATCTACCTCAGCTATTCAAAGATTTGCACCACCTAAACTAATATAAAGTCTATCCCATTAAAAAAAAAGACACGAAAGAAAAGAAATGCTATAATCCAGTACTACACTAGCAAGCTTTATCTGCAACGCCCATATAAAACCAATTACATTACTCAGGGCAGGTATGGAAGCAGAAACGTGTGCAGAAACGCAATTCATCGCTTTTAGAAACGGGAGTAAACAAATTCCCTAAAAGAAAAAAAAAGGCAGCTGCTAGGTAAAGTACTTTGAGATTTTCAAAAGCCTAGAGATATTACTGAGCTCTACGCGGTTAAAAACAAGGTGAAATCGACCTGGCCGCAAGATGAAGGTACTATCTTTTTGCCTTCCTGAATAAAAAATACCTGAAGAAGTCTTAACTTACAGCTCCACTGAAAAAAAAAGTTTTTTCAAGATTCTATAATATGATATACTGTTGAGGCGTGAAGAATTACCTCTTCTTTCATATCCTGGACAACTAAATTAAATTTTTTACTCGTGCTTGTGAGTAAATATTGCACAATCTAGTACAATATATATATATAACTATGATTTTATTAAACTCAGGAAAGACCTCCAAATTCAGAGGCCCTTTAATAGGGAGAGCTTCACTAGCACCTATCATTTTTTTTCCTTGTTTTTTCAGCGAGGTTTCCTGCTCTTGTCATACGCCCCTCCTAGTTACGTAAATGTGACACACAAGAGTGAATTTTCATTACGAGGATGCGATCATTTAGAAAGTCCTCTTTTTTTTTTTAAGCAAAGAAATCTTTGTGTATCACACCTTCATTTGTCAACTTTGCAGCTGCATTCAATCCATCTTGACTCCAACTATACATGCCAGTAAAAAAAGCTATTCACTTTGATCACGCATAGAGTCGGTATATTTCTTCTATATAAAGTTCACGACAGCCAAAAATACAGCATCATAGGAACATATTTTTGTGAACTCTGTGGAGGTAGAAATTCAACACAAAAAATTCAACAGAGGTATTCATTCAATAAATACAAGAAAAAAGAAAGATTCTAAAGATTCAGAATTTTGCGTGTTGGAATTTTAAAAATTTAGTATGATATTTTTTTTATGACGCATAAACTTTTTAAGCTAAAAGAAGGGGTTGCTTGTATCGAATGAAGATAAAATCGCTGGAAGAGAATAAAAAAAAGCTCCATGTGTTTTATAGCTAAGGAATACCAAACACTTAAAGTTTCCTAGCAGAAGAGCAATGTATAAGGCATTTATCAAGTCGTTTTTTTTAAGCGCTATTGATACTGAGAAATAATGCGCTAGCTTGAAAATTTAACGATGCAAAAAACCAAAAAAACCAGTGACTAGTTCATCGCTACACACACAGGGGAAAATTTATCTAGCTGGGGCGCAGGCAACAGGAGCAGGCGTAGCAAATTAAGCATTTAGAAATACCATTCCAGGACAATCAACCAGACAAGAGAAGACGCACAAACTTTTTTTTGGCGTAAGAGGCATGTGTATAGCTCACACACACGTATGGTATACAAAAAAAAAAAGAGGTAAAAACTAATAGATAAATCAGGCACTCATTATGACATATTAAAACAAGTAATCTTAGCAAGAAGATGCTCTCTGTATATCCATATGATTAACATGTATACTAAGAACTATTTTTAACCTTTGCTTTTAATTTGATTGGGGTTTTCTATAATAGGCAGCAAATCTGGATATTCACTGATAACGCCATTGGCCCTATTCTTCGGTAAACCATGCATAATGAGGCCTCCCATAATAGGGCTATGATCACTACGGCTTAGTGGGCCTGCATAACCGTTCAAGGGGCAGCAGCAGTGTGTGTATTTGGAGACTTTTTTGATGTTTAAAAAACACATTCTAATTAAAAAATTACTGAGCAAAAGGAGAAGCATATATTGTAAAACAAGCCAGTGAATAGCCTGAATGATCCTAAGCAAGTCTAAGGCAATGCTGCGACTGTTTTGTGTGTTCCACTACAGCACTCAGAGGAAGCTTTAGCTTCTCGCTTCTAAAAGTATAG
This sequence comes from Nephromyces sp. MM_2019, assembly GCA_015657535.1. Lineage (NCBI taxonomy): Eukaryota > Apicomplexa > Aconoidasida > Nephromycida > Nephromyces > Nephromyces sp. MM_2019. The sequence goes on from JADHZB010001688.1 coordinate 114,207, forward strand.
AGCAAATCCTGAGCCCGAGAGAGTTGAAACCATTAAAAGCATTTCCTCGCTTCTTGGTTACAACTACAAACCAAATTAGCAGCTCATTCCGATGAAATTTTCTTGTATACGTGGGCACAAGACTACCATTTTTTACTCGTGCTCAGAATACCAAAAAAACCACCTTATATATTCGTCATTCAGCACACAACTTTACCAGTATGAAAACGTGTGTCGTGCCTTATATCGATGTTGGCTTTAAACTGCAGCTGAAGCTGCTTTACGCATGCAAATCGGCAGGAAAAATGTGTGCAGTAAAAGAATTGAGAGGATTTTTCGGTATTATGCAGGTGTATCAACAAGAATGTATGTGAGGCTGTATAATGCAGCACACACGCAGGTAAGCATCTAGACCAGTTTTATGACTTATAATGGGTAGAAAAGGTATCAGAGCTTAAGAAAGAGGAGAGAACTTTGAAGTGGAGTAGGTAATAAGATACTGAAGTGGTTAAAAATCTTGTGGGTCTACATTATCTTTTGAAGAGCAATATATTGAATATGCGTATATCGAGAAAACAAACCATATGCAGGTATATATATATATATTAATCACTAGTTTATTACACCACACACACACACACACACACATATGTATACACACACACACACACACATATGTATACACACACACACACACACACATATGTATACACACACACACACACACACACATATGTATACACACACACACACACACACACATATGTATACACACACACACACACACACACACACACACACACACACACACACACACACACACACACACACACACACACACACACACACACACACACACACATATATATATATCTATATTCACAACTTTATATTTTTTTAATTGGAATTATACTTGCAGATTTTAAAAAAAGGAGATAATGCGTTTGAGGGATCTAGGGCTCCAACTTGGTGCATATCAACAGCACACACAAGCAGTTTATAAATTTAAAGAAATTGCAAATTTCATGCACGCACAAGCACTGTAGATGCTCAATACGCATTCTAATGAGGCATTGACTGAAAGCAGAAAGATATCATGTGATAAGACTATATACACACATAATCAAGAGCACACACAGACATCCATAATACTCAAGTGTCTATCTTACTGTGGGTCCTGGGCCTAATAGCAGCGTATACATGACATTTTAAGCAGCCCTTTAGCTCTTCGCAAGACCAGCAGAGAATCCTATCAGTCCACTAAACAGGTAAAAACGCACACACAGAATTAAGTAAATTTCATGCGCTTGTTATCGGATAAGACCACCTAACAAATAAGATATAAAGTCTCATGCATCTCACACACGGACTTGCTCATAAGAGTACAACACACAGAAGAAGTCCCAAATAAAAAAAAAGAAAACATCCAAAATATATCCTTTGAATGACCTAACAAAACGGTAGAGCTTCACACTATTGCCCTAAAGAATAACACACACAAGCCACAAGTGCGAACACCTTGCAACTTCTATCGGTAAATTGGCGAATAAAGTGATTACATGCGTGTGACTCGTTTGAGTCTTATATCTTGTGTGCGTGCGTCAATCTTTTCCATCTCATATCTTGTGTGTGTGTGTCAATCTTTCCTAAAAAAGTAATATATAATAGCTAAAAAAAACTTTCACAATATCTAGCAGTAAACATTAGGGCACTGGCGTATGAAGAGATGCGAAGCACCAGGAGCTTATTTTAAAGGTTATTGTAAAGCTTTCCTTTTACTAACTCTTGATATTTTACTAAAGTATGAAAATGTTGGTAGGTGGATAAAAATCAGCTGAAAATGGAAATAAAGAAGAGGAAAAAATGTATGATGGAGAAAAAAAATTATGCTGAAGTTTGCTCTTTCAAACTGTGTGTGTGTGTGTGTGTGTGTGTGTGTTTCTGTGTGTGTGTGTTTCTGTGTGTGTGTGTGTGTGTGTGTTTCTGTGTGTGTTTCTGTGTGTGTGTGTGTGTGTGTGTTTCTGTGTGTGTGTGTCTGTGTGTGTGTGTGTGTGTGTGGGTACGAAATAATACACTACTTCTTCATCGTCTTTCCCACTCTAACCGAAGGAATCCTTGGATTCTTTTGAGCTGGTTTGTACCACTTTTGCATGAACTTTGTTTGATACTCTTTTTCCGGCCAAAAAATATCCTCAATATCTACAAAAGATCTTCCCACTATCTTCTTATAACTGGGAGGAAAGTTAATCGCTCCCTCTGTGAAGCCCTGAAAAACACACAAGCCATCAAGTACTTGCACCAAGTAAAAGTGTCTCTTAATATACCTTTAGTTCGAGAATATACGGTTAAAGCATGAAGAAAAAATGAGGCATATAAAGCACCAATCTTCCCAGTAGCTAAAGAACAAGGATATCTCTAAAAACGCCATAAAAAGTGCACCTACCCACACTCACAGAGAAGGTGGATCAGAAAAGCTAAAAGATAAGAATGAGAAGGCAAAGAGCACACAAACACACTTAAGACTCTACTATAAAATGAGCTAACGCAAGCAAAGCAAAGAGTAGATTATGAAAAAAGAGAAGAATACGCCCGATAAAGAGATGCGAGTGCGAGAATTGGTACCATAAAGCACCTCACGTTGAATGAGGAAGAAGAAGCGAACATCATAGAGAAAGCAAAAGAAGAGTCTCTAAGCAGCAATTAGGTTAGAGCATTGAGGAAGCAACAGAAGAGTGTCTGAGCAATGAAGATCACCAAAGAAGCAAAGTCTAGTCTATAAAACAGCTTGAGTGTTTAAAAAGTGCATATACACTCCATTCAGGCATTCATAGCTCTAAGGCCTTGTTTTTAATAGTGTGTGTGCACAGCAAGACTACACTACCTCACAAAACAGTGAAATTCATCAAAGAAACAAGACTAGAATCTCTTAGTAAGAAAGGACTTCAAAAGTGAAAGAGATAGGATGAGTGGTTCATACATCAAAACAGCAACTCCAACTAGGGTTAAAAAATAGAAATTGTCACCACAAAAACTCCTTCCAGGTAAGCGAAACTTCCGCATGCAATGCAACACACAAAAGCAAAAAGATAAAATAGTCTTCATCGCATTTAAATATGAAAAAAAAGAAAAAATTCATAGAAAGAGGAGCAAAAAACACACAGAAAACTGCTTAATTTCATCCTAAATCGCTTCTTTCCTACTATGCAAGCCTCGAAGAGTTTAATATACTTTTGAAGAGTTAAAAATAAGGCAATTCAGCAAAAAAAACTATCCACCACAGAGAAGCAGCTACCGAAAGAACTAACCAGTTTTACAAGCGGATTACTTCCCAAAGAAAGTTCATCATAAGCGAACAATTCGTTTAATTCCATTTTTCTTAAGTAATTCACTAAAGGGAGAAGATTTGCAGGGTGTTTATGATAGCTATGTAGTATGAAGAGAGGGATATGGGGGGGTGTTGCTAGAGAGTACACAGTTCTCTATGTGTATAGATAGAGAGTGCATAGTTTGTATTTGGATAGAGATTGTGCAGCTTCAATGTGAAAACTTCAAAAACGAGGATAAACGCAAAAACAGAGAATTTTTAAAAAGCTTTTGCAGCAAAAAATAGATATCAAACAAGAGCAATAGCAAAGTTTAATGAAATTACCAAGAGAGACAGAGTGAGAGACAAACTTTGCAAAGAGGGATGCACAGAAATCCACACACACCACAAAAAAGCATGGAAAAACACAAAACACACACAAACATCAAGAATCAGGTGAGGAAAGAAAAATCCCGACAAAAAAAGGGCAGCATGCACCTCACAGAATCACTCCAGCTAACTTGCCGAAACTAGGTCTATTCCGCACACCCTGAAATTGAAGTCTCCTATCCATACAATGTGATGAAAGACGCTTCCCATATCACACACCTTGTATCCTGTATAGTCCCTCAAAAAACTAGTAAGTATTGAGAGACACGCTGCATTTCGATCCTGATGATGAAAAGAAAGATCAGGCTCTTTGCGTTTTATGATGCCTGAGTTGGGAGTTCGTGGCGGTTTAATATACAGTAGCAAGTAAGTTTGGGATGTGTATAAGGCTCGCTTTGTGTGTAAGGGTACAGATGTCCGCGATAATCGTGGAGTGTGTGCGAGGGTTTCGCATCAAACTGTGTGATACTGTGAAGGCATCTGAAAGTATCGTATAAGGCTGGCTTAAAAGTCTCTAAACATCTAACACAAGCAAAAATTGATGTTTAGGCAGACTCTCTTCAGTAACCGAAGCAAAATAGCAAATCTTCAGAGTGTGTGCCATCCGAAGATTAAAAAAAAGAAATGGAAAACAAGTGCTTTATGGAAGCAATGTCATCGAGATGCACAAAAAGATGGCCAAAAGAAAATGCAAGTGCATTCGCTTAAATGCTCTCCCCTTCACACACACAAGCTTTTGATCTTCAAAGATACAACATATCGTTCTACCAATCAAAGATGAGGGTAAGGAAGAGCACAACCTCTTCAAAGAAAAGAGATGCACCGCATTAAAAGTTCTTCATCCAAAGCATAGCATGTAAAAGAATGAAAGGAAGGGTTAAGTAGGCACACACACATACACACTAAAAGCTCTTAAAAAATAGTAACCATAAGCTCAACATATCGTTAAAAGCCTACTTTAAAGTGCATGAAAGTAAATACAGATGCACAACTGTAACTGGAGGAGAAACATATTTTGAGTACTGTGTGCGTAAAAAATCAGCGCTTAAACGAGAGTTATACACTTGCTTGTGTATGCGATTGTGGAAAAAAATTCCACAATTACACTATATCCGCTGATGTCTGTATGTAGCACACCTGCTTTAAACTGCAGCATTGAACTCGAGAGTAGAAAAGCAAAACAATCCCTATCAAAAAGATTCAAATACCTTTAAAATAAGGTAAATCCTTTCGAGCAAAAAGTAGCTAACAAATATACATGCAAACACACACACGCATACACACTTCACAATAGGTGAAAAACAGAGTTTTTAGCGTATCTTCAAACTCTTCTCAGTCATTAGCAATACAAAAAACAATGCCTTCACCGAAGGCACTGCTATACTCATTGCAAAAAGGCAGAGACAAAACCCATAGAAGCACCTAATGCCTACGCTTTATAAGAAAAATCACGCACACAATTCAGAGCAAGTTGCAAAAGCAAGCATCTCTACATCGAAAAACAGAGATTGAACTAAGTAGCCCAATAATGAGAGCTGCTCCCAAGTCAATGTAGACGCTTGGATCAAGTCATCACAGACATCTAAAGGTGGTAATCTTCTTCTTCTTCTTCTTCTTCTTCCCCCTAGGAACCCCCCTTCAACGAGCTACCCCCGAACAACCTACCCGCTTTCTTCCAGCCATTCATTCTTTGAATAAAACAATGCCAAAAACACACTCAAAATTCCCACTAAACACGCCGAAAGTGCTAGAAAATGGAGTGATTTTCGCTGCAATTTTTTATCTTTACTATCTCTTTCTTACACTACACACACACTCTTCATTTACAGCTTCCTCCCTGAAGTTTTTGCTTATTTTTTTGCCACTTTAGGAAGCCTAGGTATTCGGAATAGAGAGTTTCTCACAATTCCGACTGCATCAAACCTACTGAAATAGCCAACCACCCACTCCTGGAATAACTTAAACACCTGCCAGGTCGTAAAAAAAATCCTAACCTCAACTGAAGACGCCGGTAGATGACATCCTATGAAACAGATGCTCTGGGAGTATATTTTTAACGCGATAGAAACAGCTCCCTTACTGCCTTTAAGTAGGCCTTTTAAGACAAAAATGGGTAAAATTTGTTAATGCTGATTGCAAAGATGAATATTGATATGGGAATACAAGAGAAAACGAGCGAAACGAAGACAGGAATACATCACGGAAGACGGGAAAATTCGCAAACAAAAGGTGAAAAAACTACCACCATAGTATGCATTCTGAAAAGCTTATAAAGTAAATGAAAAGAAGGATAAAAGAAAACAAAAAAGAAGAAAATACTTCCTCCAGGAGCGTTTCTTCATAAAACTTATGATTCTACAGAAGAAGCAGAAAAAACAAGCATGAAAATCCCCGGAAAATTGTGATTGATATCCATAAAAAGCTGCAAATGGCAAAGCAAATATACAAATTTGAAAAATAGATCAATAGCAGCCTCTATAGTTATTTTAATAACACACACAAATTTGACAGAGAAGGCTAAAGAGCTGTGAAATCTAGCCAGTCTTTTTAAGCTTGAAATCAATGTTAACTACTGCACCTGTGAAGGCTGCACTAGTAGAGCTGAATGCAGGGGGAAGAGGCACAAAGGAGAATTTGCTACTATGTATTAGAAGCAGAAGCAAGACTAATCAGGCGTAAAGATATGTATGCATAGAGTTAAATTTATGTAAAGTTGCGCACATGCCAGAGCACACACACGCATAAATTTACGCATACGAGAAGTTGCGCAGACCCATAAAATTACGCACACACATAAATTTACGCACACACAAAATCACTCAGATATTTATTACACGCGCATAATCTTGCATAAGAAGACATCGATAAGCCCCCTGAAAACACCACAAAAAAACTCACCAAATGAAGATTTTCGGCTACCCAAGACAGTCACAGCATCAGTTGCCAGCAGTTCATTCTTTACCCAAGCAACCAAGCCTGAACTCAAACGAACACACCATAATCTGCCATCACACCAGACACAAAACTAGCAACAGCTACTCTCGCACACACTTTCAGACTATAAGAGACTTCCAAACAGAAACGTGTCGATAGTAGGAGGGATTTAGCTATAGGCTATTATGACTCCCAAGGTATCACCAAATTTACCAATAAACAGATAAACCGCCGTTTAATAAGGATAAATATATATAAGGAAGGCTTAATGCACACACACCGTATAATACAAACAAAATCTGTACACTTTGTAAGCATAAAATCACCAAATGCTACGAAAGCAGATGTTAAAATATCTAGACTCTATCAAACAGAGAAACGCCTTCTCAAACACGATGAAGATGCACACCTTACACATGAAATATCAAATGTGTGTGCAAAAATGTTTGCACACTAGCCTGAACCAATGCAGCACCACATACTGCAATAGGAGTAGCTGTGAAAAAGCAGCATTCAGTGAATAAACATCATCTATTCTTGAAAGAACCCAATCGCTTACTCGTGTGCTTCATGTGTGGAAAGGCTCCATCGCCATAACCTTTAATCTTTGTTCCTCCTAGCAATAGTCTCGTGAAGGGTAGCTTATTGATAAAGTCAATGAATACACTGATTGCCTCCACAAGTTGCTCTGCTGCATCAAAAACAGTTTTTTGGCTTTAAGATAAAGATGTAGTGAAAAAAATCAACACACAGTGCAAATTCATATCATTGAATACAGTAAAATTCCTACACTCACTAGGGGCAGGATGATAAGAAAAACGGCAGGTAAAGAAGCTTCAGTGTGAAGAACTGCATAAAAGCCAAATCACAAAGCCAGGAGTGATTGGATTCATTTGATCTGGGTACGCACACGTATTCACAAAGTGGGGGATCTTTTAGCTAGATACCTACTAAGAAAGGATAAGCGACCAAAGAAAATTCAAGAATTTGTGTGTAGAAAACTACAGATTAAATTCTAAACCGTCTGTAGAAAAAAAAAACACACACACGCACAGGACGAAAAGCATATGCCAACCAAGTCATTCTCATATCTACAACACGCCATGCCACAGTGAAACGAGCGATTCATTACTGCTTTTTCCCGCATGAAACGCTCGTAAGAATACCGAGCAGCAGGAGCCGATGCATTCAATGTGATATAATGGTAACGTGTGCCACCACGTATGAGAAAAATCATAAAAAGGCAGAAAATGGCATAAATTAAAAAAAAAATCTGGGAAGCACACAGAATACAAAATTTCACTCCCTCATCACCCCAATACTACAAGAAAATAACCATTCAGCAAATCAAAAATGCTCTAAAATTCGCATATATATCACTAACACATTGACTCCTGAAAAGCAATTATATACACGTCGTAGAAGGGAACAATCCAGTCTTTAAGAGGCTGTTCGAGTCGCTGTTTGAATAAGTGCGTAACCAGTTCAGTATCAGAAATAGCACCGTCAAATTCACTCGCATTTTCTTCATCTGGCTCATCTTTTTCTTCCATCTTCGAACTCGCATCGCCTGATCCATCAGAATGTGCCGAGGAGTTTGACATGATCTCGACGTCTGCATGATCACCAGAAGCGGAGCCATAAAGGAAATCTCGTCTTTTAAAGTGATGGTAACCCATGTTCCTATATATGAAGATTGCAGAAACACAGATTCAAAAGATTTATAGCATGTGAAAAAAACACAGGCCTTTGGCAGGTAGCATAAAAAACCTCAAAGTTAAATAGTAAACAAGGTGGAAAACACACGGATGCTCCCCACAACACACAAGGGTATATGATATGCAGCTGTCTTGTAGCAATGTCTGGTGGATTTTTTATAGTCTTTTTGTAGCTTCTATCGCTTCTCTCTTGTGTTAACAAGGGTATTCTACTTTGTGTATCACTATGAATTGATAGATTCCTAATTCATATACTGCCAAGAATGCTTATCAGCACACTCCATTCATGAAAGAAATTTCCCATAATTTGGGGATTAGAAGATGTTATTTTCCTTGCTTTTTTCAGGAAAAAAGCTATACGGGAGTCTTCCACATGCATTAGTCCAAAACTCAGCTAGATTGCTTGAACTAGGGTTTCATTTGAAGCCATCTTCACAAAATTATGCACACTAAGCGCTTTCGTTGCATCCAAAACGGATTTTTGCTTTCTGGAGGCATACAAAACCAACAGCATTCTTGCCCAAATTGCAAATCGATTGACCCATCAATATATTATACGAGAGATATCAATGAGTGCTATATATTACATCCCAACTGTGTACGTGCGTTTTGAGAATAAAGCATAAGATTCAGATAAGGCATTTTTCTGGGTATAAAAGATATCTAAGAAGCGAACTGGCAATAAACATAGCAGATTGATTACCATACTGGAAAAAATGCTAGTTGATACGGCATTAGAGGTCTAAAATCAATCATCACTCTTACATAGGACTCATTACCAAAAATTAGCTCAATTCCAAGAAAGGCAGCCACACACACACAATCATGCAAATGAATAAAAGGAAGATATTCAAACAGATGAACACACAGATGGATTCACTTACCAGCTCCCAATAAAGATCCTAACTGGGAGGTGTTCAAGCTTACTAAAGGCAGTGTCCTGCAAGCAATCAAAATATTTCAATGGAGAGCGAGATCACAACTCAAGCGAAAAAAAGTCAAAATTTTGAAAAAAAGAAGCAAAGAGACATCCTAAGGTATGGATGCGTAAACACATTGAATTTTAAAACCATTTTCTGCTTTTTTCAAGTGAATTTAGTAGAATCGAAGCTACCACTAAGACTGTAGACATGAGTAAAAACTGCAATCGTAGTTAAAATTACAACTATGCAATGGTTAGCTATATCCTGCTTTGGTGTGATCTACAGAGGTTAAAGTTATACTGCACAATGTTCTCTACAAAATTAAACCTTTTCTAATGAAAGAAGCAACCCCTCTCAAACTCTTTAGCAAGCTTAAGAGTATGCACTTCGGCCAATTTGCCAATTCTACTCTTTTTTCAGTCTTTAAAGCAGGATAAGCCCATGCATCCTTGCAGGGTTCCCATAATACATATATATCTGCCGTTGAAATCCCTTCCTATCGGCTTCTACCGGCTTCTATAGATGTGTCGACAAGTAGCCCTTCATTTAGTTTCAACTCTTTTGCAATTAAAAAGGCTAAAACAGTCTATACATATTATATAGTTTCACTAGTCTTTCCAAGGAAAACATCATCACCAGGAGCACCACTCTCCCACACACCAACGAAACTGCAAAAACTTCACTTGCAGTCGATAATGCTACTTCCCAGCCATAAAAAAAAGACAGAGCTTCTGACACACAAGAAAACCCTCTCAAAAAGAATAACTTCAAGTCATGAATGCATGTATTTTCAAGTCTTTTCCTCCATTTTCCTTCTTCTATCCATTGCTTTCTTTGTAGTGATTTCATTCCAAAAAGCTACACTGGAAACTCACCTTAGATTGAGCCGCCATTGTTTAGCTATTAAATGACTTCGCCACGGGAGTGTTATGGGGGTACTTCCCACTAAAATTTTCGCGCCACTCGTGGTAAAAAAGAAACGACATGAGTCAGAAACTAATTATAGCCTGAGCAACAAATGATGGATGGAATGCAGCATGCCTAATCCTTGGCAATATAAAACGGCAGGAGCAATAGAAAAGAGTGAGCTGGGGATCCGATAATAGCGTGTAAATAAGGAAAGGTGAAGACACCTCTTCCACAAGAGTAAGTGGCTCGGTACTAGGGCAAGAGAGAAGCGTCACCCGAATGCTAGGGTTTATAGTTACATGCACTCTTCCGAATGATGAAATGTTAGCAATATGAGAGTAAGGATTTTCAAGGCACAACAAATTTACTCAGATCCGCGAGAATAAAGACCTCAAAATTTGTTCATTAGCTATGTGCGTGGGAGCCCAAACACGCTCAAGAATTCGCATAATCTCGTTTTGTTATATGTAAAAGGAGGCAGTAGCATAGATTTTTGTTTCGAAACTGCACTTTCTTGGTAGATTCCTTCCCTTGTATTATTCTAAGAAACTATGTGCATGCAACAATAAAATCTGCATTACATTAAAAAACACAGCAATTTCTCTGCTGGAGCACGCTGGTGTTCCCTCACTTTTGCATACCAACATTTGAGCTATAAATAGCACAGATTCATAGACAAAGCACTAACAAGTTGACCTTGCCGAAAATGCAACTTGAAGGGAATAATTCTTCATAACTGAAGAATTCGTACTACAAGAATATACGTGTCACCTCATTTTATCCCTTCAAGCATAGTGAATGGGAAGATAGAAAAGGAGAATTTTTGAAAAAGGTGATACATTAAGGGTTCCTAAAGGGATTATGTTTAGTTAAAGTGTGCGCTAAGTACTACTCAGCATGAAGACACCGGTGAATTGCGCACTGATTCATTTTCAGTCTTCAAGACTTCGGCGCAGCTCTCAAATTATCACTATGGCATCATCACGCATATAATAGATAAGTAGCCATACAAACTACTGAATAAGAGCAACAACAAAAAAGCCCGTTTGTCAAAGAAGTATTTGATGACTCCGCATCCATGATAATAAGTAGCGATTTGTTGTGTATTTTACCAGCAAGGAAAATAATAATCATCAAAGTGGGGTGCCTCTAAGAAGTAAACAGGTAGACGCCTCCACTTGACGGCTAAGTTATGCGGAAAGATACCGGTACCACTTTAGAAGAACAAAGAAAGGAAGACACGCCGAGGGCTATAAAAATTCGCTGCAGTTACAGGATATGCTTTTTGTGCTTATTCTAGACGAACTATTCCAAAGAGGCTGCAGCAAAAAATTTCATTCAGACTTTTGTGGAGTCACTTTAGCGTCAATATGATACAAGCTTTCAGATTGCAATTTACACCTTCCAAATCATGCAAAGACTCCTTTCTGTCTTCCTCAAACACGTTAAAAACAGTCATTCATGACCACTAAAACCATCCTTCATCGCAAAAAATAAGTCAGAAGAACCATGAGCCTCCATTAACCACTATAAAAGTAGTACAAAACATGTTATAATTCGTTGTAATATAGGAACCCCCTATTGGTTGCGTATACTTCAATATGATCCAAGTAGACTGAAGTGCAGAATATACGCCCACGTATGAAAATACAGCTTGCGCGTGCGCCGGGGCGAATGATTAACCAGAATATCCTCGTATATTGCAAGCATATGCTCCGAAGATTAATACTGAAGGGTAAACACAAGCAGCGTTTGCATGCGTTTCACGTAAATGAACAGCGTCGTACTGCATATGCCCGCACAATACGGATCCCACTATTTGCCGGCAGCGCTTACAGAAATAAGCACTACGCTGTGTTCATAGTGCCCTGCCATCTTTCAGTGAGCTTGCAAGTTTTAAAAGGTTAAAATATCTCTTTCCAATCATTTTGGTATTCACTCTTATGCTTCATCCATGAAGAAGCATCTACATATCAAAAGTAAAAGCTCACAGAACATAGCAAAGAATACAATGCATTTCCACAGAAATTCGTGTGAACACTTAGAGTCACGCAGGGCATGGGTTAGCAGGTCTTGAAAAGCATGCTTTAAATGTCCCAAATAGTAGGGCTTAGTTTCTCGCAGGTCATTCATTATGTAAAAGTTCGTTGCTGCTATGGTACCTAGTCGCTTCCGCACGTACAGACAATACTGCTAGCTTATTTTAGGTATTCAGGGTGCAGTCAAGTACAATGGAATAGAAAAGTATGGGTCTTGGGCACGTAAAAACGGTGGCTTGATAACTATAGGATTCTGTATATGCAGGCTTCCGCAACATCTTCTGGAAATCTTAGTTACAAACTAGAATAAGCCGCGATTTGTAACTCATATTAGCCAAATTAAAGTATGAAAGGAAGCGGCAATAGGAGCGTCCTGCCATTTTTTGTGCTTAGTAACTTTTAGCTAATGTTTTTCGCCCGTTTGCTTCTTCTGTATAAGAAAAGATCTCGTCCATTATATCCTAGTCTCTGCGTGCAAACTCATATTAGCACACATTTGCTGTTTGTGCTAGCTTCTATTGTAGTTTCGATTTGTGTTAGAGCCGGTGTTTTAGGCTCAGCGGCGAGTACTTTGATACATAGGCGTGTATGTTTTTCCTCTTACTTGCGTTAAAATCCATCTTATCGCTTTACTTTTGGCCGCCGCTTTATATATATGCGTCTTTTTTGGCTAGAAATACATGAACTTCGGTCTTATGTAGGCTATTACCGTTTTACTCATTTTGCTAACGAGCTTAAAGTTAAAACAATAAGCCATTCCATACAACGATAAATACAATGCATCATGGCTTTTGATTCATTAAAATGTGATCGTAGCTCATCTATTCTCAATTTTAAAGCAACACTAAAAAGGGAACTACCACTTTCTAGTGCAGTATAAAAGCTGAGAGGGCACGTAAGAATGCTGGCATTCCCTTGATTATGGCAACCCCCCATTATACACATCTCAAAGAATACTGTATCGCACCCCATGCGAAGTTTTCCTCGCGCAGACACACAAGACACGACGCTGCGTGCAACTATCATGAGGATATGTCCATTGAGCCCCACCCCATAATACTGCTTTTCCAGCTTAAACGGCTGTAACTTGCAATGCGGGGAGCGCAATTTCCTAGGATACCCCTGCTGCGTAATTCATCCAGTAGGTGATCACCCGCAAAAACTGGGTGAGTAGTGCCTCTAGCATTATTCCCTGAGTAAGACTACCATCTATACTAGGGTACTGACCGTGCGGACTAGGCTGATGACAGCTACGGCATGTGGGCACCCGCTTTTAACTTTACTGAATAAGTGAGTCCACCCCGTAATATTCGCTAGTGATAGGCCTTTACCTTTCTATTCGGCATGGGTATGTCAAGGACGCTTATATTATTGCGATTATAACTAGGGTTCTCGCAGCTACTTGAAACGCAAGGGAAAAATTACCCGCAAATACCCAAAAAGTAGATTGTGTCGCAAAACCCGAGACGATAAAAGCATAGGATGTAATGTAAGCAGACCAGCCAGAGCAAACGTATCTACTAGCATTGCCTTACATCATAGGGAGCAGTGAGGGAGGACCGCTTTAATTTCGTTATTAAACTTCCTTTTCTGGTTATCTACTGAGGACACGTACAATACTGTATTCTGTATCCATCCTTACCTAAAATTTCATTCCGACTAACGGTAGGTGCAGCTTCCAAAGAGATTCTCTGACCATATGCTGTGCTCTTGGACTCATGTCCAGCACACACTACAGTTCTCTTCAAGCCCCCTTAGTAAAGCTTTCCTCAATTCGCTTTTCACTAGAATAAGGTGAGTACGGCGAGGTGACTAATGAGGAACCGGATGACAAGTAAAGGTGAAGAATACATACGTACAAGGGCAGTGACCATGGGGATAAATTGAAGGAAGACTTCAGGGAGCAAACGTGTTATCCGTTGAGTACAGTTTGTGCATGGCAAAGGAATGTGTATAGGGAATCATTTTGTGTGCATATCGGCGCAGGAAGATCAAAGCATGTCTACCCAAGGTTTAACTGCATAAAAAGATAGGAGAGAACGCACAGCCGTTTAGTGGGGACTGACGATATTCTTATCCATAATTGCCACGCATGGTCTATTACATGGTGCACCCCACTTCCTCATTTTGCCAGTGAAGTGCGCAGGTGTAGTGGATAATTTTCTCCGCTGATGTCCTGGCTTGACGAAAAAGTCGTTTTCTAATACTAGCGAAACACGTTCAATATCTTTAAGATGTGGCCACCACTTAAGATATTTTTCTGGGCCCCGCATTTTCCATCTCATTTATTAAGATTAAAGAGGACATATAAAGCCTCATAATCTAGCAGTATTATTGCTTCGTACGATAGTAGCTTCCATCCCATAATATTTTTACTTTGCGAAGGTACTCATACTTTTGCTGTGCTGGTGAAATATGAACTGCTAAAGAGCGTTGCTTCACGCTACAAACTCATTGATTTAATTATACAGAAGTAAAAAGCGAGCTTGTAGAATATGCAGCCATCGGCAGTAGAATCGTCTTCACAAAAAATGAAAAAATAATCTAAGTACACACTAACTCAAAGTTTCATCTCCATGAAATAGATGTTGTATTTCATTTCGCGGAATTCAATAAAAGCAAGCACTTCAAGCAGAGAATAATGCAATTACCATGATTTTAGGGCTTTGAACAGTGACTAGAATGGTAATATTTCTACGGAACATGCTTTAATTTACTTCCTTTATCAAACACGTAGAAAAATAATTTCAATCTTTAAGCACACAAATTAGGCGTCTATGCCTAGCTGGAGAAATCCTTTTCCTTATTAATACCCATCTCAACTCAATGTATATCTTCCAGAAGTAGAAAAAAATTAGACACAATTCCTCAGGACAGATCCTCCCAGTCTCAGAAATGGGATGTTACCATACGAAGGAAATAGGTTCCTTCATCGGATACCATCCTACAATGAGCTATGCTACTCCGAGCTGCTCGGAACCATCGTGTGATAGCCAACCATCTTGTTGTTTGCAAAGACGGCGCTATCGCATCAACAAGGGGGGCTACAAGTCTGATGACTACAAAGGATTTATGGCTCCTTCAAGAAAGGAGAGGCTGCTCATCACTCTCAATACACTACAAATTCCAAAGTTTCGAAAGGTTCAAATGAGTTGTGGAAACAGTGCCTCGGGCTTTGAATCTTTTGCCAGTTCCGTAAGTAGCTTTGGAGGTTCAGTAAATTCGCTAGACAAGATGCTTGAAGACAGCGATATACTGTATTGGAAACAGGAAACTGAGCACTATTCTGCATTGGAATATGATACAAGGTTTTCAGCGACGACTGAAAAACCATTGGAGGTGAGGAGGGAAGCCCCTAGTGGGAATGGATTAATTTAGGCATTATTTTAAGGGAGAATGCAGCAGAACAAGCGTGTGGCTGTTGCGCAGTTACATTACAAATGGCAAAGACTAGATATAGTGTTAGTTGAGAGGCCCTTGACCAAGTAGTCCGCATGTACTGCAGAGTAAGCCAGCTTGTTCACCCTTTTAGCAGAATTTCAAACTCTAGCAGCCGGCATGAATCTTGTCGGCCCTTAATGTGACCCTCTTTCCTTTTCGAGTGCAGTATCTATTCTTCATATCTTACAGCGCGCTGCAGTACGCTGGAAATTGCAGAAATTTCGGCAGGGAAGACACATAGTAGTGTTAGATAACTCATTAATGATATTTCTGTATAAGCTGAGCTTAAAGCAGTTTATGCAGGTATTTTTGAGTGAAGTTAAGCTCAGCTGATGCAAAACATCTCTTTGCGAGAGTCGAGTAAGTTTACAAGTCTAGTAAAAAGTAAGTATTCTTACATCATCGAAAGATAGGGCGGGTAATTAGCTAGTGGTCTTGACGTCTATATTCAAGCTACTGAAAGCTAAAAGCAGAAAGTTCCGAAATTTGGTAACATGCAGCAGCTGGTGTAAGCAGCATCACAAAATAAAAGAGAGAGCCGGTATGGAAACTTCGAGATTTGTCGTTCCCTTTTTGCTAATGTTCTTTATCTTTAGTGATAGCGCTAAAAATTTACTTCAAAAACGTAAACTCTTTGAAACTGTCGCCCGAAAGACATAAAACCTAAAAAAGGAAAAAAAGTCCGTGGTGAACAGGGTCTCTCAATAAGGGGAATAAGCTCATGCCATTTGAGCTCATTAGGCCTTTGTGCAAGAAGCATCCAAGTTGTCTCCGAATCCTTGTTTAATCCGACGCTTTTTATATTATCCATCTGCAGCTTAACCAGCAAAGAGATCCGGAAATCAGCGCCGAGGTTCGCAGCGGTGCAGACTACAAAGAAGGTGATGAACCATCTCTATCGCAGCTGCAACTTCTATGGTACTTAACAAAGGCAAAGAAAACAACTGAGCGTGCTACAAAGAAGGATTTATTAAAGAAACTTGAAAATGGATTTTCTCGAGAGAGACGTCTATTGGGACACGAATCTTCCAAGGTTGGAACACCCGTTGAATACATGTTGATCGAAATCTACTAACCATGATGACTACTCAAATCGAGCGCATAAATTGAGGTAGCTGTGGAAACTGTAGCATAAGTACATTCCCTATGCGTAGTGAAAGCAGCGTGAGGGGTAACTCCGGTATACGTTAAAGACGACGCGCTGAGAACAAGCGTCAAGGATACTAATTCCATCAATAAGAAGAGATAACGTACATCTTTACATGCGTATGATATAATTAACGTATCTGTATATGTAATAGAAAACAGCTGAAGAGGGCAGATGTAACTATTGACTTTATGTTTAATTCAGCAGTGCAGCGTACGTCTAAATGCAGGGCAGTTTAGAAAACAAGACTATTAAATGAAGTATGCGTAATACTAGATAAAATTTCAGAGATAAGACCAGATTTGTAAATTTAAAAATAACTGTTGGGTAGATGCTTAGGTCTATTGCTTACTTTTACAATTTTGAGTAACTTCTCTTATTTATATTGTATGCAACTTACTAGTTTTTATAACCACTTCACTTTCTAGCCATGTACACTTGACAGGTTCTCACTCTGCAGGGATTAGTTCAGCGCTTTGCATGGGTGTAGCACTTTTAAATCTATCGCCTAAATATTTTTGAGTTTTCCTTTACTAAGTCAATGTATAAAAGTGTTATTCTAAGCTTCATTCCTTTCTAAGGAGGCAGCCTAATATGCTAACAGCCAACTATTCATCCTGCGCAAGATTGCTGACCACTGTTTGCTCTAATTTGTTGAGTTCATATGCAGCCATCTGCGTATTTTGGAGTGCGTACGCGTACATGTGCACGTACATACTTAATCTTTGGGATATACGTACAAAAGATAAAAATGATATGAAATAGGTTTGCGGGATACTGATTGATCACGAGGCTATCAACTTCCTCATCAGCTGTTTGAGCGAGTACCGAAACTGCTATTCCACTTCTAATACTATATTGGCATTACTCTGTCATCTTACGAAAAGTGCGAATATTTGCAAGCTTCTCCATCAGTGCAAGGTGAGTGGTCATGCAAAGAGATTGCCCACTTAGGAATGAGAATTTCGTTCAACATTGAACGAGCATTTTGCTTTTCAAGGAATTTTTTAACGTGTTTAACTTTATTGAATTGTTTTTATTGTAATTAAGGGATTCACCTGCTGCCGTATTATCGATATTCGTCATAAAAAATACTTACAAAAATAAAATATAGTTTTCGCACCACTTTGGGAACTACGAAGAAAAAAGATGTTAACAGAAGGTGTTATGAGTATTGCAAAATATGCTGCCATTTCTACTACAAGAAGAAAAGAATATAATAGAACAAGCAAAAAATGTGGCAATAACACAGCGGAGATTTTCTGTTTCCTAAAATTTTGCTACTACTAGCTCGTCAAACCTATTACGGTAGCCTAGCTTCATCGACTGTGAGATCCCCTTAAAATTTTTTGCCTCGTAAATGAACGCTTTGCTAGTGATTCTGAAAACAAGTATAATTCTTTGTTTTGATGTTTTACCGTATAGCTTGGTTTTTTGAAAAGTCATGAAATCCCGCGCTAACTTGTTCGCATATAGATACTGGATGTGACGGCGGAGTCGAGCCTCTTCCTAAACTACAAGAAGATAGGAAACTGTTCAGCAGCCGAAGCTGATAGCATGAAGCGGTTTTACCTCCTCTTCTGGATCTTCTTTAATTCAATGGCGGGAAAAATTCCTGATAAAATAGTTTTTGATGAGGTAAGCCGCGAAATCTATGCGTCATATACACATGCCACTGCTGCAATGAAGTTGGGCCGTGAAAAAGTCTTGCGTGAAACAGTGGATGACTTCTGATGTCTATGCCAGAATTTCACTAGACTGATATTACATCCACTATTAAAATCTACTGTATTATTGCAATTACTACAATTATTAGGGTATTAATTTATGAGTAATAACAATCTGAGTAGGAGTCTGTACGTGGATACTTAGTTGCGGTAGCATCTAGTTAAGCTTTCTAAAATGGCTTTCATGCTTAGCGCATTCTTAATGATGATTAATTTTTTTCTTGCAGGAAAAAGTGCTGGATTCGATGGCAAGTTGTCTAATTAGCATGTTTAAGTCTATAACCGCACACCCGAAACCTCCAGCTTACACACATCTGCTATTTCAGAGCCTCAGGTAAAGTGAGAAGTCATTATAAAGAAAGCCAAAGAAAGAAAAGATAATGTCGAGAAGCAGTTTTTGTGAATGGAATAATGCAGGGGCCTTACGTGGTGTCGCCTAGATTATTTTGATTTTGGAGTCAATGCTTTGCATCTAATTGACAGGAGGCAGTTTCTTTTGTGTATTGCTTACCTTTTTTTCATTTTCCACCTGCTATAAGTGCATAAATAAATTTTTTTTTTCTTTTGGATCACAGAAATCACCAAGTTATAACCAAATTTTTTGCTGGGCCAAACCGGTCAATACAACTTTCTAGGCATCATATTATTAGGCATTACTCTAATTGGGGATAGGTGAATACAAAAGATTTGAACCCAGTTTTATCGCTTATTCACACCGATAGTCATGTCCGCAGGAATTTATTTTTTTTTTCCGAGCCGAGAAACTTAAAAAATTCGGATGCTGTAAATACCCATAAGAGTACCGCTGATATGTTTGTTGGAGACTCACCATTACTATGCCTATTACTGGAGGTGCTTAGCGGAATGCTGTCCGGTTTAGGCACGTGGGAGGAGGTGAAATACTCATTGGTGAGCCGCAGTGGTACACCCCTTGGGTAAATTGAAGTCACACATGCGTGTCAATGCAGCTGACGCGCATATCTTGATGCGCGTCTGCGCGTTACCATGCATAATTCATATTTAAAAGCGTAGCTTTTACATTCGTCTATACCTTAGATTGCGGATGCCTACGTACCTCCCCACGTTTACCCCTGCATGAGTGCTTCCAAAAACATAATTTTGTGTAAACCATTGCGCGCCCACGGATGCACCCAAGAGTATCAGGAGTGTAAACTGCTTTATATTTTATACAGTCTTCTACTATCGGAGATATCTTTGGATTGATATACAACAAGTGGGAGAAGCTAAGTACCACTAACAAGCTCTCTGTCAAAAAAATACTTGAAGATTCGTACAAGAAAAATCCGGAGATGCTAACAGCGCTAGAGTAAGCTAGCCAATTTTTTTGAAAAAAATTGAATTAAAGAAGTTTATTTATAAAGAATCATGCTGGAAGACATAATATGATAGAGAAGGATTAATGCATAGATAGTGCGGAAGTGACAAGAATTAAAATAATCATAGCCGAGGATAAAAACTCTTATCAATACACTAGGGAAGAATACATAACACGCATACCATAAAAATTTAGGGGTAGTTGAACTTTTACAAATTGATAAAAAATAGAGAAAGATATATAGAAGAATACCTGCCTCCTGAAAGTATATTCCTGAGTTTTCAGAAAATAGTTAGATTGCACATTTCGTTTTGCATGCCTTTATAGACAAATTCCTGCGACCTATCCTATACCTGTTCATATCCTCCTAGTTTGATGTTAGCAAATCACGAGTACTACGTACCTCCCAACAGGGCGCATGATAAGGTTAAATTACTCAAAAAAAACACCGAGATCATACAGCAGGCTGGTAGCACCGAAGAAATACCATCAAATGAGGTGGCTTCTAAGCAAGACATACCAGGTGACAACAAAACTGAGAAATATATGCATTATGTAGCTTCTACGGAGTATCCAGTAATGAACAAGCTTCCTGCTAAGAAACAAATAGGCATCCTTCAGAAATCACCACCAGGGGTTGGCAAAGATGAGGAGATGCCCTTCTTTCCGTTAGAAAAAAAGAAATTTAATGTAAGCGGCGGCACGGAGGCTAATCATGATAATGGTCCCTGGTTCGCCGATTATTGCAAACACTTGGATGCAGACGAAGAAAAGGGGCCCTTTATTCGAATGCCCACATTACATCCCCTTCATTTACTTCCTCTTCATTTAATTCCTCTTCACCTTCTCAGAAGACCGTCCCCCCAGCCTGCACGCCTTCTACCTCTTCATCCCCCCGAGGAAACTTGCATTTTCAACTCCAACTTCTTCGAAAGCGGAGCGTATTTCATGGGAGACCCTTTAAATACTACGCTGAGCAACCAGTATCAATCAATTGCAGCAGTGGAAGGAGGTAGCGGTAGCTTCTGTGCGGGCGATTGTGTAAGAAGTCAACCATTAGCTAAAATTAACGAAGATGGACATATAACAGAGCACGATCATCCAATTTCCTTCCTTTCAATGAAAGAATCTTTTCCTTTAGAGACGTTTCCTAATGAATATGCTATGGCTAATCGCTGCGAAGTAGCATTAGAGACGCCAGCTTCTCCCCCCATTAAATGGGGCTTTATTGGCGTAAAAAGAATTCCCCCGATTTCTGGCTTTGCTAGCATATGGCGGAATTTCATGATGTCCAAGACTTGGGACTTAAGTTGCCGAGATTCAGTAACACCAAGCTCACAAGTAAAATCGAGACCTAGGAGTTTTACGCAGAAAAGCAAAGACGGAATAAGCTCCCCAATAGCAAAGGGTTGGGCAGATCTTGAGAGCTTAGAAAATAGCGAGTTTAAAGAGCTTAAACAAGAATTCCCTACTATTTTCACCCATGACAGCAGTATCAAGGATACAAAGCATTCGAAAGCACCAGCTTCCCTTGAAAAAGCTCGAAAAGCATCCAATGCGGTGAATCCTGCTAAGAACATGATGCTATTATCACGACAATTTCAAGAAGCGAATTCACAAGAGGCTCAAGCAGTCACACAGAGCAGTACAACGCTATATTCCACACAGGTGGATACATCACTAGAGTACGATAAAGCCTATAGCCCGGATGAAAGAAACGTGACATTATTAGCTGAGGTGGGTAATCTCACGTACCCAGAATCTAAAACAGAACGAAATGACCTTCCTGATTCTAATCCTGCTGTCCAAACTGAGAGTGGAGCAGGTCTTTCCAAAGCTGCTTTTCCCTCTGCATCACCTGTAGACGGTGCACTAAATGCTGCTCGGAACACTGATAGCGAAAACCGTGGTCACAACAATAAAGCGGTGCAAGAAAAGGATTCTGCTTGCAGTGCTGGTGTAAGACTTGGGTCTTTCGGTGCGGATATGAATTCCTTAATAGGGACAGAAGAGCGTAATAGACAGATTAATGCAACCCCCGATATCGCGTCTGCAGGACAAGTAGAAGAACTGTTATCGCCAATCGAAGATGAAGGAAATACGGGGAGAGGGGATTTTGAAGTTATACAAGAAAGCCCTTTAGAAAATATAGATTCACCGGAAGCTAATACGCTTAGGTCATCACATGTCTACAGCCATTGTATGAAAAAATATAAGAATGCCTATGGTACAGAAGACAACCTCAGTTCCCAATTAACGGAAACAATCTCTCAAAAACACCCCTGCAAGAGGCAGCTTCCCCAAGTTCCAGCCTTCATCGGCCCTGATATCTCTGAATCTCCGGTGGTACTTTGCAGAGAAAGTTGCTCACGCAAAAGATTGTCACTCCACCTTCAGACTCCTAGCCTGAACCCCCGGAGCATCTCACCCCCCTCGGACTTGTCTACACACAATACCAAGTCATTTGACCCGTTTACTCAATGGACTAAAAAATCTCCTGCAGTTAATGAAAAAGCTCCAGGAAGCCAGGAGACAATAGATAAAGCAGAAAATGAGCTTCAAAAAGTGTCTTCACCGCAGCTAGGCCCCAAATCACTCAAACGCAGAAAAGGAGTACGAAGCAGGGGAAATTGGAGTGCAAGGTACACGAAGCTGCAGTCGGAGGGTGCACTCAATAGCACAGAGAGTGGAAATAAGAAAAATTGCCTTTACAAGCATCATTCTGCAGAAAACTTTCCTGCCTCGTCATTCTCTGAAGACTGGATGATTCGCAGGAACCAGTTTAGGGGGCCGTTAGAAGAAAATGCATTGCTTGGGCCTGGAATAGACATGAATCTTGGAGAATACTAATTTTTTCTTTTAATTGTAGCTATATCTCAGGAAAAATTGATACAATTACCCCCTCGGTCAAGTTGCAGGCGTTGAAATAGCAATTTCCATAAAAGCAAAGGAAAGATGGGGATCCGTATATATAGGGTTCCGTTGACTCAGTTGAAGGCGGGCTTTAACAGCTAAGCAGGTTAATCTAATAAGAGATTACTTATAAGGAACTGATTAGTAGGGGTATACTGCGGTGGATAGAAGCGGACTCCAAAACGAAATTATCTCATAAAATAGAGTAATCATACTATGGGTGCCATACTAGGATTATCGTAGGTATGTAATAGCACAGACCTGGTTGCTAAATGGCGTAATAAAACAGCCTAAGACATAGGCCAGAGATCCTATGTCTATCTTCTGAAAGAAGATGCAAAACATCTTACGAATTGGCTTTGATCATTAATATCTAACATGTTCTTACTCTTTTTTCCCTCTCGCTTATCCAGAGCTAGCTTTCCAAAACGCATCACCGCTATTAAACTATGCGTCTTCCCCACATGTTGAATTCTACAAGAAAATTATGCGCTAAAACTTCTAAAAGATACATCTATCCGCTGCGAGAAGCAACACCAAATGCTACTGCAGAGCAAGAATTCTATGACTAGGAACTTTAGTTAAAAGGCTCTTCCACGGCATCCCATCGCTCCACCACAGTATACTGGGCAAAGTTCACCTGGACATGCTCAAACTTATAAGCATCACCAATAGGTATCATTAACGTTCAACTCAGCATTTAATAGCACGCGCCAATATATTCCCGCAAGAAAGCACAAACTCGCAGACATATCCTGCCGCGCTCATATGTACTCTCGTGCTTATATATCGTCTCCCGCCGGGGCCCATATACAACACATGCTAGTTTATATGCAAATACACACTCAACAAAATTTCAAGCAAAGATAAACCCATGAATATAAACTTCATGCGAAAACACAAGTAGCCACATTCGATGAACAGTGGCAAAACAGGCTTCAAAGCGTACCGCTTCTATTCATCAAGCATCATATTTCCCCACTTCCTCCCATACCTTGGCAATATTATCAGAACGTAAACCAAAACGAAATAAACTAACTCCCCCCTTCCGAACTACGACCATTTACAAGATACTTGGAGTTTAACCACGTTATAATACACTGCAAAAGAAACACACGTTAAATTCCTTCCATGCCTTATCTTGGGCTCATGGAAGTACCAATGTTACCAAGTAGTACCCAACCTTTAGGATGAAGTTTTCATCATTAAAACGTAAAGATATAACATAATTTTAGCCAGTAAAGATATAGCAGAGTCAAACAAAAAGTGAGATTTAAATCAAGACATTCAGCATAGTATAAATAAAAAGCAAAGAACTCAATACGAACCACCCGAAGGACTATCAACAAATGGCAGCTACAAATTTACTAATGAGACCTCCCTTTCATCGTATGAATCTACGAGTTCTACAATTTACGAAGCCAATTACGTGCGCGAAAATCCACAAGGATGCAGACGTATAAACGATATTGCAGGGCGTTCGAAATATATCGAGCTTCCCTTATCAGCCACCCATAAGACGCATACGTGAAAAAATCACACACAAGCTGAGATGTAAATATATTCACTTCATTGGGTACCTATCCATACATACTAACAAGCAAATGCAGCAAATATACAAAAGGAATGGCAAATAAAAATTCACACACCAGCAGTTGCTCAAAAGGTCACTATATATATGTTTGCATTCACAAAGCATAGAAAAATAATTAAAAAAATTCAAAAAATTGCAGGTAAACCACTTACTACATGCAATTCACCTCCTTACAGTGAAGTAGAAGCACACATTATACCTGCATTTAGCACACAGCTTATAGTAAAAATTAATACACTTAACAAAAGCAAAAATAATAGGATGGACGCATCAAAACAGGCAGATACAACAAGAGGGACATCATTTTACATAGAAACTAACTACAGCACAGAATAATGGAGGCTGCCACAGGGTATATTTACTCCTACGCAACTGCCATTAGCATAGTTAAATTCGAGCAATTTTATACAAAAACAGAAAATTCACTTGAAAAAAGCGCACCAAAGACCGAAAACTATCCTTCAGACGAAACTTTATTATATGTTAATAAGCAAGTACACAAAACTGCAGTATAATACATTTAATGTCACATCTTTTTCTCTAGTTCATGCTGAGTGTGCATCAAGAAAGACATGAAGTGCAAAGTTACAGACCTAGGAGGAAAAAAAATTATAGCTACATGTCAACTATGACAAAAACTGTTGCACTAGCTCTCCCAACTATAGCCAACTAAGCATACGACTCTCACATATACATGCAGCCCCCTCTCATATAAAGATCAGAGAAAAAAAAATAGAGTACATAATTTCCGAGATATACAAAAAACTATAGGTACGTGAATATAGTAGAAGGCACAAGCATGCACACATACGGCAAGTGAAGCATATATATCAAAGTATGCAATAAATCTAAATCAGCACGGGAGGCTAAGAAAATTTATGCAATAACAGAACAATGACATATACGCTAGTGAAAAAAGCGAGAAAATATATGAATAACTCCATCCATCACATATGGGTTTATCGTAAATTTTTTTCCTGTAAAAGGGCGGAAAAAAAGCACTCAAATGGAGAAAAGCATGCTCAAATAAAAAAATAAAATTCGTACCTTGAAAAACATATAAAACTCTATATATACTCATTTTTTCTCAAAATACTGACCCAGGGGGGCTATCTGCATAGCCTAAATTAACAAAAAGCCTACATATACTAACCAAAAAAAACTTTTTGAAACCCTAAAAGGGCCACACACACTACCCGCTAAAACTTAACCATCATACTTCCACACTAGGCTTTGCAATCGTGACACTATTCGCATCCATGCCTAGCTGGTGTGTATTCAGCTTGGCAACTTTGCCTTCTACAGGTGAGGACTTTGCCACAAATGGTATACCACGCATAGGAATATTTCTGTTTCCAGCATTGCTGGAGTCAAAGCGGGAAAACATTGAGTAGCTCAGCTTCCAAAATTTCCAAGCTACTACCATTTCAAAAATGCAAATAACTACTATGATAAATTCAAGTATAAGGCAGGTCAAAAACAATGCCTTGGTAGCTTTAATATGTTGCTCCTGTATAGTCAGTGAGCTGTCGTTCTTATCTTGCAAACTCAGGGATAAAGAGTAGCCCAGAATGAAGTGAATTAATGCATACACGGAAATCACTGCTGCAAGTACAAGGTTTATAACATATATAAAGTGGTCTCTCTTACTCATGCTCTTCCCATATAAATAGAGGAATAATACAGAAAAGATACAAGATACCCCCACTACAAATTGAGCGAACACGAAGCCAGATGGAAAGACAAACGTTAAGATGCAACCAATCCAAGCAATGATCAACTTAGCGAGGGAGACCAAGAAAGCTCGGCCGAAAAGGATGAGATCTTCATCGGATAAGAGCGAGGTACCCCCAAGCCGAATGTTAGAGAAATGAGGGGTACCGCTAGCCATGGTGATGGTATTCTGAGGGAAAAATAGTGGCAGAAAGTTAAAGCGACGATAGGAAAGAAGTGTGGAGGATGGGGCAGAAGGATGCAGTGAAAACGGAGGGCGGATTATACGCAATATCTGAGACCAACAACACAGGCATAACAAACAGTACATATTGCATGACGATTTTTCATGCGTCTACTATCGCACGTATTTAAGTCCCTGCAAAACAAAGATTTATAAAAGGTGAAAATAAACAAGAAACACTTAAACAAGGAAGCAAGGAAAAAATAAAACAGACCTAGGATGCAACGTATGTCACATAGAATACACTACCCCCTCGAATATCATCACTTATTTTCAAAAAATTGAAACTCACAGTTTGTCAAAAACTGATCTTGCAGCTTCCCCTTCTCATACATTAAAAAAATATAGCAAGCGGTGCCTCTATGTCCCACATAAACAACTGCTCATTCCCACAGAAACATATTCCAAAAAATACCGATAGTAAATGGAGCAGTCTTTCATACTCAGATACGGGTAGAAAAGTGTACAGAAAAATTAACTAGTTCTCCCAACCATCAGGCCCGTGTGTCAATTTGTATCTTATTACTGTTAATAACACTATTTTTGCACAGGTGTACCCACATTCACGTCGCTTTCATGCATCTGCAGCCATTCCGCAACATCAAAAAACGCGCCTCTACCTTATATCATTTATAGATGCATACGTCTTACTCATCTTCTAGTAATATAACAAAGATTGACAAACAAAAGCCGGTCTTTTCTCGTTTATCTAGCTTACCCAGTTGCTCCTCCCCCCCGTATACAAAATGACAAAGTAATATCACAAAAAAGTCAGTCAAAAACATTTAGAAATGCAAATATTTATGTGAGGACTCGAACGCACTTCTTCTATTTCAGGAAAGGGTTGTGAAGGCTCCTGAGATTCCCCGTTATTCAGCTGGAGAATATTCCAAAATGCTAGCTCAACAAGCGCGAAAAGAAGTAGCTCCGTGGACCGTCAACAGCAAATTCTTCCTGATTTGCTGAAAGTGCTTCACGGATAGCAAACAAGCGGCGGAGCAAAGGTCATTAGCACGCGCTCACACATAGAATTTCGCACTATGACAAGAAGCGCGGGTAAACAGAGGTACTAAAATACAGATCCTCTTCCTAGTTTTGTACTTTTGAACGGTAAAACAAGAATGACTAATTTTATCGCGGTGCTAGTAATAAACGTGGACATAAACTTGTCACTCGTACATAGTATGCATACGGGAAATACAAACTACATGATATACCAGTATGACTCTACGCATTACTGAAAATTATAGAGCTAAACAACCGTTTTTGCGCCGTGTGTACACCGGTTACACGTGTGTGGACTCAAAAGTATTTATTGTTCGAACTTACTAATATCGGGCGCGCGTGCATGTTCAACTATACTGCTCAAGGGCAAGGTTGGCATACAATTAGTAGTAACGATGAGTAGCAGCTGAAGTTGCGTTGTATTATTGTATATACTACGCTGCTTACTGGAAGTGCTCCCACTTAGGAGTGCGTGCACATCAATTGCACACGCGGGGAGTATGTAGAGTGTTCACTAAGACGTGTGATGGGGCACATCCAAGAGAGGGTTGCTTGTCTGTTCAATTATGCGTCGCTGGATTGACTGGCGAGTTGTAGTACTGCCTTGATTGAAAAACCGTCCACAATTTGCATCGAATGCGTATATTTATACGGTGCCATGGTCCGTAATGCTAGTAAAGTTCAACTTTCGTAGGTACCAGCGCCGGGAATCGTGTCATGACCAGGACGAAGGTTTTTTGACATGCAAAATTGACTTTAGATTGCTCATTGTCAGGTACTGCTTCAGTACTCCCATTTGTGATACTTTTTTGAAATTTTGCTAGGATATACGCAACAAGCAGCCCGTGAATATATTTAGAGTAGGTTCAGTGCACGTATTCCCTCGGTTATTTGCCCTTCAAGTGTTGGTGCCATTTTTTGTCTTTCTACAGCACAGTTAAGAGCTGTTTATGGGGTTCATTTAATGCGGTTCGATGCTTATCAAATTTACGCTTGTGCTTTTCCATGGTTGATGAATTACGTAAATGGCATATGAGGCTACACTCGGCTCTGTATATTTAGTGTCAAGTAGAGTAGTACTGACATGGTCACCCCCCTACTGGATGTGGCGTGTATAATAGTCCGTTTGGAATAATTTATTTGATATATTTGGAAGCGGGAGGCAACTAGTTTCCTCACTTGAGAGGAATACCGCTATGTATGCCACCTACATTGCTGTATTGCAAAGGCAAGAGTTCAAAATTTGGGGCAAAAACCTGGAAAATTGCAGACGTATCAGTTTATCCAGGGGTGTTTCACGAAGAACTCGTGCGATTAGTCACTCATGTTTATTGCTGTCATGCTGAGAAACATATAAAACTAGTGGTTCGTTTTTATGAGCTTTATTTGGAGTAAACTATATAATTAGTACTCGTAATATCGTGTAACTCTGGTTTTTTTAGTATGCTTTTTATCATCATGTATGTAGTTAACTTAGTATAACCAGGTGCGCTTTCTTGCCATTATAAGGGCTTGTACCAAAAATTTATTAGATTTCATCACTGGATTAAACCATTTGTTGGTATCGGAGTTATGATAGTACTACAGCAGTATTCTGCTGGTTGTGCACTATGAAACAGAAGTAAATACATTATCATGCTAGGGTGTACCAAGACGAAATCTAAAAATGTGTGGTCATGGACACGTAATTTCATGTCATTCCACGTTGTATTTGGTTATGAGTCCCGCGCGGGATAGTAAGCCAGATTATGTACAACTGTTCGGCATAAATGAAAGCCATCGGTGTTTTTATGCGGTCAATTTTAGCTCCATCTATAGCCTGTGAGAACGCGACGTTTATGAGTACTCGGCAGTATGAAGCGCTTAAACATAGCCCCTAGTTTCGGTCCCTGCAGGCTTGAGAAAATTTCAATAGATACGATCTAAAGTATAGTAATCTGCAGACCGACATGTAAACTGGGAAGTTCACTTCCAGGGGTAGATTCGTGTAGGGGCATTAGAGAGGATGACAGCACGTATGAGGATCTCAAGACATGAGATCACCAAAGAATCCGCACACAAGGCTGACAAAGCATCAAAACCTGAGGGTTTCAGAGAATCTACAAAACTGTGCATGCGCGCACATACTCATGGAGTTATCCATAATGGCAAAATATTCTGTTCATGCCTCTAGACGCGTGCGTAAAAACTTCTGGCTAGCACAAAACATTGCATACAACCTGCATATATTCATAGACGAGTTCCCTACTTCCGCACAAGCTTCCCCCTTCCACACGCCCAACCTCCCTACTTCTGCACACCCACAATCTCCCCATTCCCGGACACCCAAGATGTCCAGGGGAAACCACAGGATTGCCCTCTGGTACACACACAACGGCGGCAATGCCCAGCCAGCTAACATTGTGCACCCAAAAGTCGTTGCTTCTGGGCTAAAACGCATAATCTGAGGCTTTTCCCCTTTCCTAGTTTGGGAAAAAATAGAATTTTCTCGCAAACTGTTGACAATTTTTGGGAAATTCAAATGTTGCAGCGGGATTTTGGATTGATCAGGTTAAGTGGTTATGAATTCAGCTTTTTTTCTACGCAATTTCTCTTCTTCCGGTGTTCCCGAGGGTGTATCACTACATGTCTACCTTTTGAAGCGCCATCCGGCGTATTTTCTTCTTGACTGACTTCGCGATACGCTCATACATCTACGCTTTCTCCCAAATTTGATTCATATTCCTCTACATTTTCTTCTGTTAGTCGCCTGTTTATAAATCAGAGAATCACTTGCGAGGCGCGAAAAGTTGTCTTCTCCCCAGTTGGTTCGCTATCAATTTTCTTCCCTTCTTACCATTGAATGGCTTTCAGTACTTCATTGTGATGCGTATTTTAAGGATTAAATAGCAGAGAAAAAGGTGTATAAAAAGGGAGGGCTTTGATTAGAGAGATTCTATGAGAGTAATCTCAAAGTATTGGAAGGGAGCTTCGTTGGTATGCTTTTGTAGTGTCGCTTGCATATAGGTGGCTTCGGATAGACGCACACAGATTTTTAGGTGCTCTTTCGATTATACACACATGCGCAGATAGCCTTTTTCGCGCGTATGTGATATTTGCACATACAAATTTCGGCCTCGAAAAGCCAAGTGAACTTAGATGGATATACTAGATGTGGTAATGGAGGCTCATTTAAATATGCGTGCACACTAGGTACACACACACATACAAGGTGCACACACATGGAGGGTGCACACCATATTCAAGGTGCACACCCGCTGAAGCGTACTTTCTTTCTCATACAAACTTACGCATTTATGGTAGCGTGCTAACACACAAACATGAGCTGAGATTATCACAAGCACGCCCAGACACACACTTAGAACTCTTTACCTTCCGAGTCTTCGTTAAAGCATGAATCTGTTAGAGTTTAGGGATAACATAAGTGGCTATACGAAGAAGTTGTGTAGATTTTTAGTTAAGAATCAATGAAGAAAAGACTTCCCAAGTATTATGGCTCATGCTGAGATGGGATGTCTTGAAGAGGGGTGGTGACTTGTAGAGGATTGTGTGTTGCAGAGGGATGGTTGATATGTTGGGGACTGTGCGTGTGTTGGAGAAAGATTGTGTGTTAGAGAGAGATGGTGAATTGAAGAGAGTTTTGTATTGCACAGGATTTGGTTGATATGTTGAGAACTATGTGTATGCGTTGATAAATTTTTTGACGGGAAGGAATTGTTTGTGAGAAAGGGAGTGCGGGTTGAGGGGTGCCTTTTGTTAATAAGGGGAACATCGTAGGCTTAAGAGTTTAAAAAGGATGGGTAGAAGAAGGCAATTCTTAAGACTAGGTATCTTCAAGGGTTTCATTAGTGGGTAGAGGTGTGTGTCTGGATGAGATTGAAGCTTTTTTTCCCTCATGATGAGGAAGGAATGGAGGTTCTTTTTATACAATTTTGGTAAAAGGGGGCTTTCTGAGTGTTTTGGTTGCTTTTAGACATGCTCTGTCTCCTAGCTGCCAATATTTCTTAGCGAAAGGTCATAGTGCAGTTAATTAAAGTATCTAAGCGGTGTCGAGCTCCTCCTATATATGGCATTGTGTGTGCGTCTGTGTATGTTTGCACTGGTCTTTGTGTTAGTATATGTGCATGTGTGTCTGAATTAGTGTGCGTATGTATTTGTGTGAGCTGGTGTGTCTCTTTGTGCGTGTGTATGTCCATCCCCTGGGTGTGAAATATATCTCTGCATGTGTATATATATTTGCACTTTTGTATGTGTGTTTCTCCCCCGATTCTGGTATGCGCTAAAACCCGTTAATGTATCACTAGCTTCTTTTCTTCCTGTATAGATATCACATGGTGAGACCTGCGCTCCGGCTACTCTCATAAACTAAGGCTTGATCGGCTACTTCATATATATCTTGTGTGTACCTTACGCACACACTTAGCATGCGTTCCTTGGAGGGTTGTTTTGTAGAAGAAACCTGAAGACTTTAAGGAAGCTTAATAGTCCCAGTTTAGAGAGAGCCTTCCTCATATCGATTAGCTGACTAGAGGGGCTAGTCTCAGCTGATGAAAAGGAATTCAAGGAACACACACAAAATCATGCTTTTATAAGAGGAACTGCATAAACAGGTAGGTCGACACACAAGGAAGAATGGTAACCCTAGGGGGGGATAATCATATAGCATCACTACACCGGTGCCTATAGACACACTGGGGGGGGCAGGCAAAAGCACACGGGAAGATAGCACTTGGGAAGGTTTATATACACTAAAATAGTTGCGCCCATATGGAGGATCCGCACACGCACTTTGGTATACACGCAATTTGGGTTGAACACACGCTGCGAGCCTTGTAGAGTTAATATATTAAGCGTAACGCACACTTCATTCCATGTCCACCTATACTGTTTGATGCTAAGGAAAATGCTTTGAGGATAGTGCACAACCCTCCTACATTCAACTTACCCCCC
>JADHZB010001689.1:0-18485 GCA_015657535.1 Nephromyces sp. MM_2019
GGGGAGGGGGTGCATGGAGGGTTGGGGTGTCGTGTGGGGTGCATGGTGGGTGCGTGTGTGGTTGGGTTGTGGGTTGATGGTGACGTTTGTGAGGATGTATGTAGGGGGTCTTAGGAGGGTGCGTATGGAGAGGGTTTTTGTGGGGTGGTGTATCCGGGAATGTGTCTGTGTCAGCGTTTGTGAGGGGATGCATATCTGTGCGAGGTGTATGTATTCGTACAGGCTGCATGTGGGGGGGTGTATTCGTGTATGGTGGAGTGTAAGGTGGTGTGCTTATGTGGAAGGTATGATAATATGATGGAGTACATGAAGTTTTGTGTGCGCAGGGTAAGTGTAGCGGCTGTAGAGTGTGAAGCTTTTTCAGGGCTGAGTCGCTCAAGGGGGTTTATTACTCTCTGAGGCCGGTGTGTGTGTGCGAATGTGTCTGCACTCCTATCTATATCGCTGGACGTGCGGAAATGCATAGATGTGTGTATATGTGTGTGTATGTGTGTGTTTACATGTCTAGATGCGTTTGTGTGTGTAGCTGTCTAGATCTGTGTGTGCGTGTGGTCGTCTCAGGATGAAGTATGGCTTGCTGGCCATAGGTTCCATACAGTTTTTCCGGATACACCGGTGCCAGAACGGATACTAGCACACACCGCTGACACACACAACCCTCATACAACCTCACACCAGGATATTTCGGCAATGATTCCTAAGTACTCAGCCATCAGCAGTACACGCCGAGAAATCTGCTGCTAACGAATACACACACATCACATGCGTATCACACACACACACACACAATAGATATTGCCAAGGCACTACTCTATTAGTAACGCGTTTCAGCCTCCTCGTCAAGTAGACAGAATTAGTTTAATCGGAAAGCATTTACGTAATAACAAAGAGCTCGTAACACATATACACACTATACTCAAGCATACTATCCTCATACACACACAACCCACACACACAACCCACACACACAACCCACACACACAACCCACACACAGATATACAACGAACATGCAAACTTAAATCGCGAAGACGCAAACTCATAGATACTTTGGGATGTATGTACGTTCAATCTACTAGCAATTTTGGAACATCTTCTGCTTCTTCGCATTCAGGCAGTTTATGGGGAATTTTCGCACAAACACATGCCTTTGAAGATATCAATTTTACCATTACTATGGCTAGGTAATCAGCACAGCATATAGCATTTCATGTTGAATGCTACGCATTTTCTACTGTTTTTGTCAATTTCTACAATTTCTACCTCTTCTTCTCCTTCCCAGCTTCCACCTTCCCCCACCCCCCGCCCCTACCCCACTTTTCCTCTCCCTCTTCTACTCACTCACGACACACACAACTTTCCCATTTAAGTAGGATTATTCTCTAAACCCTCAAAAATGGGGGTTCCTACGTTTTGCTCTAAACCCACCAAAAGTGGTGGTATCTGCAGCTTCGCCTGCTCGCTGATACTGCAGCCAAACAGTTGAATCGCCTCAAAAACCGCTGGAAATGTGTTGCTGTTGAAGAGGCTGTAAACAACATTCTTTTCAAAAACAACGGAGAAGATGATGATTTCGTGCTGCTTACAGTCGTTGAAGAGGGCGACGATATCGCTAAAACTAGAAGGAGGGACTTTAAGCTTTACATTCCAGGGAAAGCTCAATTCGACAAAATCATCTCCATCAGGGGAAGTTTCAATCTGGGGTGAGGAGGGGAGAGTGGGGGGGGATTGGGGGGTGTTGGGTTGGGAGAGAGCCAGGGGTGTGGGGGAGAGAGGGAAGGAGTGGGGAAGAATGGGGGATGGGGAGGAGATTGGGGGGGAGTCCGGGGGTTTCGGCGTGGAGCAGAGATTGAGGGGGTAGCATGTAGGAGAGCGGCATGTGAATTGAGGGGGATGATGCGGGGGGTATTAGGCTGGGCCTATGTAGGGGGAAAAGCTTGCACACTTTTGGGGGGGTACCCGTGGATGAAGCTCGCACATGTTACCGAAATCTGATACTTTCGGAGGTGCTAGGATGCGTTGGTGTGTGTGTTATTTCTGCGTTTTCCATTGGCATATGTATGTGCTATGGTGTTGCCCACATTTTATCGTGTGCGTATGTGTTTCTCTGTTTGTGTGTGTAGAATAAAGATATGATCGGAAAATTGGAATGCACCACATGTGGCGCAGAAACAGCGGTAAGACGCCGAAGAGCAATGTGAGCAAACTAACACACACATATACACGCACCCATTCTAATGGGTAAAACAAAGAGGATTTTGCCTTCCTCTCCAGACTTTAAGATTATGCACTAGAATGGTATAGGAATAAAGAAATCTACACAGTTTAAATGACTTAAACCTCGCACACACACTGTGTAGAGTTGCTGCTAAAATATTAAAGCATACCAAGAGTCACTCTGACAGTATCATAGAGGTGTATGTACACCCCCATCCAAATGACACGTGCATAGATGATCGCGTAATGCTAACATATCTTCACGCACACATACAGGCACATAAAGGCACATACAGGCACACAGACACGCACAGGCACGCACAGAGATACACAGGCACAAGCACATCAACACATACCAGCACACACACCCCAACACATACCAACACACACTAGCACAAACCTACATCACGAAGCCTCTCCAATTCCCCTCTCCAAAAGCTATCACATCAACTTACTAATTGAACAGCCTTAAAACCCCATGCTGTGTGTGTGTCGTTTTTCGGATTGGAAGGCTCAGAGATTTCTATACGCTTCCTGACCAAGCTAGAGCTGCTGTCTTTCACTGTACCTACATCGTGTGCGAATGATTAAGAAAGAGGAAGATGAAGGCTTAAAAGGATAAGAAAGATGCGCATACACAGCCACACAGATAAGCACACAAACACACACTGATGAAGATAAATGTACACATGGACATGTAAATAACACAGTAAAAAGCAAAAGTCCAAGTAAAAACTATAAAACACACACACATTTGACTAAACTCCCCTCACAGAAATATTTGGTTCAGCTATACGAAAAGCACATACAATAAGAACTCTCTCCAAAACAAACTCCAGCTAATTCCACACACACACGTCTACACCAACAATCTCAAGATGTATATCGTAAAAGGGAAAAATACACACACATATAATCACTTAAACATACACACAACACACACACCACCAACACATACCAATGCACATACCAACGCTCCCCTCCATAGAATTCCTCCCCACCCCTTCAAACCCATCGCTTCCCCCCACTCCCTCCCCAACGACCACCCCCTCCCGGGCACACGCACACACCTCCATATAGCAATGTACACTCTATTTCACTGCCTATCGGATAGTAGTAGAGTTTGATATCCGATAGAGATAAGTCAGTCGATACAGCAGAGAAGCTGTGGAGGGTCATTACGAGATTGAAGCTTCCACCCACTTTGATGTTGCCCCCCTCAACGTCAAAATCCCACACATTCGACGCGTGAAGAGATCTGCTCGATGAGAAAGGAACTGGTATAACTACAGGTGAGAGAAAGTACAATGAAAAGATAAACCCTGAAGAGAAAGATGGGGGGTAAGGGGGGTGAATGCAGAGTATTTTGCGTTACTACTGCAAGCAGTGAGCTTACAAGGAATAGTCCTCAACTTTAGCATCGTACCTACATAAAATGCAACCGCAATGTCTACCTTATGCAGTTTACAAGACCTCCTTTGTGTATAAAGCACACTAGTCAACGCACACACGCACCACACACACAAACCTCCAGCAAGGCTTCCCAGTATTAGCAGTATTAATAGTACGTAGCTTAAGCCTACGATTATGTGTGACTTCCAAAAGCTGCTCCCGTTGCGATAAACACCTTTGAGAGCTGCAACGGTTGAGTTCACCTCTGAAGGATTGGTGTGCGCTGCTCCGCTGTACAACGCTGTAGTGCTTCTTCGGTAACGCATTTCTCGCATCCTGTGTGTGTGTGTGTGTATGTGCGATAGAGAAGGTGTGAAAACGTAGACTTAAGCATTGCGGTGCGCTATACTTCATCTAGATGAAACTTTTTTATAGGTGGAAATCTCTGTGTGCAATAGCTTAGACGCACTAGGTTGTGCTGCAGAATGCGTGCATTATTTGGTGTGCAGTAATGAGTATGTGCATCCATGCTTGCGCATTAATGTGTGTGTGTCTATTTATGTGTAGGCTTCAGTGCATGTGTGTGTGTGTGCGCATGTGAGTTTGTGTGAATTTCAATGCTTGCACGTGTCTATGGGCGTGCACTTCTCTGTGTGTATACGCGTGTTTGTGCGCACTAATGTATGTGTGTGTTTATGTGCGCAGGCGTATGTGTGCTTGTGTGTATGTTTTATCTCAGGAAATCGACACAGCACTGCATCAACCAGTCAATGTATGCCCCAAGAGCTGTGTGTGTGCGATACTTTTCTCCGTCCAGCAGCACACTACGAGGCACACCAAAACGAGCAAGCTCACATGGAGCAACTACCACACACACACACACACACACAATAGAAGGCAGATGATAGGCTGTTTCGGTGAAGCTAGGCAATTCCTACAGTTTAGCATCTTCAAAAGATCAAACAATGAAGAAGCAAAAGCTGCGCACTCAGCAGCTGAGAAGAAGAAAATTTTCACAAAGTACTCAAGACCAGTGTGCTGCTTTCGGGGTGATTATGATTTGCAAGGAAAATTGTCGAAGTGTAACTGATTTAATGCCATAGAAACAAGAAATATATTCACACACAGAAAGAGGGATACAGAGGGGGGGACATCCCCACACAAAGAGGAATTTCTACACACACATGGGAAAATCTAAGCACTCAGAAATATTCGCAAAATCCATGGAGAGGAACGTCCACAAACTCTGGAATATCAAAACACACACCCGTATATTAGTATCCAAACACACAAACAAATATTCATCTATAAGCACATATATTGACATATAGGCACAAATATTTACAGTCACTGTACACAAGCAGAACTACACGCACAAATTAGAGTCCACACACATTTACATGCAGACATGTATATCCACCCGAGAAGACACAATTTACGCTGTTTGTAGTAAATAATTAGTAAAACACACGTCTTCTCTTTACAGAGCAAGAATAGAAAGCAAACGCATAGGAATAAATCACAAATTAAGTGTGCAAATGCCTACATACACAGATAGGAGTACCTTCATCAAGTTGGGAGACGATGAGTATCATAAGATCTTCATCAAGATGATGCGACCTACAGTGACCGTCATACATAGCACTGATAGTAGCACACGCTGAAGCCCCACAAGAAGATGTATACATTTTTGAAGTTATTGAAGAAGAGGAAGAGGAAGAGGGAGAAGGGGAAGGGGAAGGGGAAGGGGAAGAAGATGAAGAGGAAGATGAAGAGGAAGACGGAGCAGAAGATCAAGAGGGAGAAGAGGGAACAGAAGAAGGGGGAACAGCAAGAGGAGGAAGAGGATGAAGATGGCCCTGAAAAACTCCTTGATTAATGAGAGGAATGCAAGACTCAAAAGCTTAGGCAAATCTCCTAAAAATAAGGATCGCGCAATTTTATGGCCTACACAAAATCACAGTAAGAAATTAGCGCACACACATGTAATTGAATGTCACAAGAAGAGCTACACACACATACTTAATCCACTATATTGATAGTTACACACACACACACTTAATCCACTATATTGATACCAACAGGCACACACACATGTATGCACACATACCCCTTGCTAACATCAGGCTAGATAATATGAAAGATCAGGCTGCTTCAAACAGCGTGCGTGAAAATCTGTTAGGAAACCACTGAAATTTGCTGTTCCTGCAGGAAGATAGCACACACAAACCTTAGCAGCAGATTAGTGTACATACAGGCATTCAAGTACACACACAATAATACAGCCACGCACACAGGTTCACATAAGCGGGTCTGCAAGCACACAAAGGTAAACACATGAACTCACACAGGCTCACAAATACACAGATTCAAACGCAGAATTATGCAGGAAAAAATGTACACAAAATCACGTACACGTACAGGCTCATACACATAAACTGACATACACAGAATAAGGCGCACAGGCTCATGCGCAGACTCAGTCTTCCACACATACTGACTCACATACACAGCATGATGCACACCGTTTCATATACACAGGATCGCACAGAGGATCACACTTACAGGATCACACATAGGATCACGCACACCAACACACACACACCTACCAACACGCAAGGTTCCACTGATATGAAATACTTTCCACAATTCACACATCCACATACCAACACACACACACGTGCTTACAGATTAGAGAAAACTACCTCATCTTCCCAAAAAGCACACATTTTTTCTCACCGAATTTCATACTTTACACAGCAGAAACTTACCAAATTACTCATCATCTATTGATTCTTCAAAAGCGTATATTTCCAGAGATTCCATATTTTCTACATATCTTTTCTTGTTACACACACAAAAATCTTTCATCGAGTCAAACCCCCCTCCCCTCCACTTTTCCCCTCGTTCTACTCTGTTTCTAAGCCACCCCCCAGCAGAAGATGTTGAATCACCACCACAGTTTGACACTTTTGCACACACTACATGCTAAAAGGAAGGAGCTGTATCTTCTTCACGAAAACACCCCCCCTCGCATCATCCAAAGAAACCTCCTTTCTCATGAAGGAAACACAAAAATTTAAAAAAAAAATTCATGGGAAGGGAAAATCTTGCTCGTATGTGTGTTGGTGTGTGTGTATGCGTGCTGGTGTGTGTATTGGTGTGTGTCTGTGTGTATGCATGCTGGTGTGTGTGTTGGTGTGTGTGTTGGTGTGTGTGTCTGTGTGTATGCGTGCTGGTGTGTATGTTGCCGTGCGTGTGTGTTGTTGCGTTCGTTGTGTGCTGGTGTTTGTGCTGACATGTGTTCTGGAGTGTGGGCTGGCGTGTGCTGGTGTATGAGCGCGAGTGTGCGTGTGTCGATGTGCATGTCGGTGTGTGTTTGGAAGCTTCTGCTTGCTCGTGTGTGTGAGTGTTACTACGGATTTATGTGTGTATAGGGCTTACTGCATATTTGTGTGCTTGGAAATGTGTGTGGACTATACGCATTTGTTTGTGTGTACGGGTCTCTATGTATTTGTGTGTGCGTGCAAGCCTCTACGTGTGCGTGTCCGCGCTTGTAGGAGTTTCCACAAGTGTGTGGATGTATGTATACGTGACTGCCAAAACACGCTTATTGGATGCAGGTGCCTTGTAAGTACGTTAATATGTGCGTGTGGAAGTCTCCACTCGTGCGTCTGTGAGTTCGGGGGTAGTGAGTAAGACTTTGAGTGTATGTGCTTGCCTTCATTGTGTGCGTCTGTGCTAGTGTCTCCACTGCCAGGTTCACACACTTGCTCATAATCCTCAGTTCGATTTTGATGTGTGTGTTCTCGTTCCT
This sequence comes from Nephromyces sp. MM_2019, assembly GCA_015657535.1. Lineage (NCBI taxonomy): Eukaryota > Apicomplexa > Aconoidasida > Nephromycida > Nephromyces > Nephromyces sp. MM_2019. Next base: position 7,425 of record JADHZB010001689.1, read on the forward strand.
TTGTGTTTGCCTTTGTTTAGCTCTTTGCACATGTATACTGCTACCGATATGCGTAGCATCGGCACTCCACTCGCACACACGATTGCGTGTACTCACACACACGCATTATTGTGTTTACTCGCACACAGGCACTCGCACATTCTTGCTCATACACACACATACACACATACCAACCCAGACACACAGCAACCCACACCAACACACACGCATACACCAACCCACACACATGCTCCAAAACAAAGTTTTCAAGTTTTCAGCATTATCCTGCTGATATAGAAACGTAGAAAAGATGAGAATTTACCGCTTTTAAAGGAATTTACGATATTTTTTCTCTTCAAAATACCATTAAATATCAACAAAGGAGGAAGTTTGGAGTAAAAACTGCAAAAAGCTGTGAAAATGAGAGGCGAAGTTTGCAGGTGAAGAAGAGATTTGTATTTTGAAGGTTGTGGAGAACAAGTGTGGAGATTTCGACGAAAATGTGGGATAAGTAATCCTAGACACACACAGCTACATACTCGCACACTCACATAATCAGAGGTCCACACTCATATATACACACACCCACATAAATACACAGCTTCATCCTCACACACCCACATAAATACGCAGCTTCATCCTCACACCCACACACACAATAAATCCCACAAACTCACAATTAATGCAAAAAACTCACACACATACACTCAGAATCCCACAAATTCACACACACATTCACGGATACCCACACACACACACACGTATGAGGCTTCAACAGTTGCAAAGCCTAAATTCAGCGGTAAAGATTGATGATGTCATGGAAACTAAGGAAAATAAGCTTCAGCCTACTATTTAGCTAAAAATGTAGTTTCACACCCAAAAGTGCTTTTAGTGGCGGGCTAAAACGAGAATTTTATCGTTTTTTGTAAAGAAAAAATTCGATTTTTTCAATGTGTGTGTGTGCCTGTGTGTATGTCTAAGTGTGTTCCTGTGTGTGCGTCTGTGTGTGTCTAAGTGTGTGCGTCTGCGTGTGCCTCTGTGCGTGTGTCTAAGTGTGTGTCTGTGTATTTTACTGTGTGTATTTCTGAGTGTATATATCTTTGCGCGCATATTCGGGTGTTTATGTGCGAGCCGATTCAAAGAAATCCTGAGAAAAAGTGTGCAATAAAGAGGCAATCAGCTAGCTCTATGAAGCAGGCTTGTTGCCCAGTCTAGAATAAAGAGAATTAGAGGCTACTGTTTTTAAAGAGCTTATATAGGTGGGAGGAATGAGCTTGTCATATCAGCAAAGTTAAATGCACACACATAGGTGTGCAAACAGAGAAACTTGTATATAGATGATCCTTTTGTAGACACACACATAAGCGTGAACACGGGCTCACACACGCAAGGACTAATATATAGTCAAGTAAAGAAAGAAACAAGCAAGGACTCCCACACACCCCCAATTACTCCCACACACACATAAGTGGCAATTGATATACACACACAAGCAAAATTTCACCAACATAAGGCTGTAGCCCACACACACAAAAGCCTATTACAGGAGAAACCCCTATCCTAAAGAAGCAAAGCTTTTCCAAAGACTTTAGAAGGCTTTTGCCACCAATGAAGGCTTTCTATGATAAAGAAGATCCACAGTAAGCCTAAACTAGGAAAAACAAAACACACATTTGATGTGTATCTACTTCCTCCTCTTCATCTCTTCAATCTATACTCCTCTTCTTCACAAGACTTTTCGAATCTCCACAGCTTCTTCTGTATAACTTAGTCTTATTTGTAAAAACTGTAAAACTGGAAATTTGCTAATTTCTTTTATTTAAGTTTTTCTTCTTCTTTTTCTCCCTCTTTTTCTCCCTCTTTTTCTCCCTCTTTTTCTCCCTCTTTTTCTCCCTCTTTTTCTCCCTCTTTTTCTCCCTCTTTTTCTCCCTCTTTATCCCCCCCTGCTACTCCCTCCTCTTCTTCCTCTTCTAAGACGTTTTCGGAGGACGAATTCCATACAATCGCCACATTGGAGCCTCAAATTCTCCGAGTTTTTTCATGTATTTTCGCGAGAAAAACATCCAAAAGAGGCCAAAAGAAAAGCATAAAGCAGCCACAATGTGGTAGCTATCGATAACTGTAATGCATCCAGCTGATCCTGATTTGCCTGAAGAAATTTAACACACACAGGCATGCGCACACAGATAATTGAGTACAATCTTGCTGCACACAGGCACACAACACAAGTAGGAAAGCATCAAAACCGTTAGGAAGGGGGCACAAGCACACACAGGCGTAGAGGAGGTACACAAACACAGAGATACATATACACATACAAACAGATATACGCAGACAGATACAAACACACACAAACACATGCACGTTAAAAGGGAAAAACACGTATACACACGCACACATATGAACGTTAAAAGGGGAAAAAATGCACACACACATGTACACACACGCGCTAACACATACGTTCACATGCGCACACACGCACACACACGCGCTAACACATAAAAATACATTTTTGAGGTATACCAAAGCTCCAAACTTCATTGCAGCGGTTTAGATGTAAGAAATCCATCATCCACAGAACTAAAGCGTTTGGCCACTGAAGAAGAGCGAAGAAAACAGCAAAATTGAGTGTACGTACACTAAAAAAATAACAAAGACTTCGCATTCTGCTTGCAAAATAAAGCTTACCAAGGAGTAGTTTACACACAAACACACACACGTGGGCAGATAGGCAAACAATATTACAGCAGATATATATGCAATCACACAGAGCATTATATACAGTGATATTACAGCATAGCAAAACTACGCACTCACATCCAAAGCATTAGGATGCACGCAGGTGAAGTATTCACATACAGAGTATGCACACACGCAGGCATATTTTTGAGGCACATACAATGTAAATACACATATGAAGGGCATCAACAGACACAGTGTATCATGCTAAAGCTTTTGAGAAGAAGTGAATTCACACACACACACACACACACACACACACACACACACACACACACACACACACACACACACACACACACAGACTTACTTTGCCTCCTAAGTTAGCCACAGAGTTTAAGAAGGTCATATACGTCCCACCAACTATAGGGTCAGAGATTTGAGCAAAGAATGACATCTGCCGACACACAGACACACACACACACAAAGCATTTCAAAAGGAAATGAGATTCAGTGCCCTGCGCACACTCAAAAGAATCAACAGGAGAGCGATATTCCCGTATTCACATTGTACATGCACTGTGCACACCACTACACAAACCATTACACATACACCACCACACATGCCACCGCTCACACACAAACCACTGTGCCGCATACCCTAATGCACTGCACGCACCACCAGTGTACCTACACCTCACATACCACTAAACTACACACACCACTTCACTAAAAACATCACTACACACACCACTACATACACCACTTCACACAACACACACACAAACATCAAACCTGCGAGACAAACATTAGATCAGAGCAGAGGGAGTAAATGGCGATGATCCCGTAAAGCGAAATGTAAAACCAGGCGGAGAGGGTGGGATCTTTGAGGGGCTGCCCATCTTGAGTAGGCTCAAAGATGCTTTGAACTACCCAGAGGAAGACTATAGAGAGAGTTAGAGAAATAGAGATAGGAAAGTGAGTATGTGTGTGTATTGGCCCCATGTGCGCAAGAATGTGTGTGTGCATGCGCATGGGTGTTTGTGATTGTGTAGATACGTATGTGTACAAGTATATGAAGGTATGCTTTTAGCGTGTAAGTGGGAGTATTCGTGTTAGCGTGAGTAGGTGTGAGTGTGTGTCAGTGTGTGTGTCAATGTGTGTGTCAGTGTGTGTGTCAGTGTGCGTGTCAATGTGTGTGTGTGTGTCAATGTGTGTGTCAGTGTGTGTGTCAGTGTGTGTGTGTGTGTCAGTGTGTGTGTGTGTGTCAGTGTCAGTGTGTGTGTGTGTGTCAGTGTCAGTGTGTGTGTGTGTGTCAGTGTCAGTGTCAGTGTGTGTGTCAGTGTGTGTCAGTGTGTGTGTCAGTGTCAGTGTGTGTCAGTGTCAGTGTGTGTCAGTGTCAGTGTGTGTCAGTGTCAGTGTGTGTGTGTGTGTTTGAGTGCGTGCGTATTGTGTGTGACTGTCTGCCTGTGCATCTCTCTGTAGGTGTATGCGCAGGTTTCTTTGTGTGCGTGTGTGTGTTGTACATTACCGCTTGTGTGCGAGCATGCCCTTTTGAGTACCAGCGTGTCAGTGTGCGCGTAAGTGAGTGCGTGCATGTGCCAGTATGTGTGGCAGTGTGTATTTCAGTGTGTCAGTGTGTGTGCCTGTGTGAATGGGTCGGTGTGCACATGTGTGCGTGTGTTGCTCCCTGAATATGTGTTTTTGCCTATATATTACGATAGATTTCCAGCAATAGAGCACAAAGATTAATTTCGCTATCCACACAGAAACCACAAAAAGTTTCAATTAAAAAGAAACACGCACAGGAGGTATGACAGGATGTTTAGCGAATAGCTTTCTCTTCACAAACTTCACAGCTATGAACACAATGGGGTGTACCTACACTACAAAGGAATCATCGTGCTAGCAATAAATTCAAGCTAGGAAAAGCATCAGTGCTTAATAGAGGAGAGATTCTCGTTAGAAGCTCAAAGAGCTTGGAGCTAAAGCCACAAACACAGACAACACTCTCAATGGAATGAAACTAAAAAGCACACATACACACACACACACAAACACACACACACTCAGGCAATTGCTAGGCAACGGATTTATATTCAACTCCACACAAATAACACAGATACTGAGGGAGCAGAAAGTCAAGCATACAATTGACTACAGGCAAGTATAAATCTACACACAATTACATACATACACACAACAGCATAGGCAAGTATCAACACATACAAGATCACGCACACAGAGGCACAAAGGTATACAAACACACATATAATCACACACACGATTGCATAATATAAACTAAGTTAATATCGCAAACCAGAGAATATGGCTGACACAGCCATCCTAAGAGGAAAGCCTATATTAAAAAGGAACAACTTATCCGTACTCTTGTTGAGCTTTGTTATCTGAAAAGAGCATACACACACACACACACACACACACACTGAAAATGAGTGAAGATACTCAAGCGATAGTTTGTGGAGGAATAAACGCATCTTAATACACTTCAATAGGAGCTTCGCACACACATAGCAGGAGTCAAGTCGAGGGTTGCATAGTATCCCAGGCATTTGCACACAACTAAGAACTACACTATCAGCCTATACACACGCACAGATATAGAGTTCAACATATACAGAAGGAGACGTATATAGACATAGATATACTGGAAAGCACCTACCGATAAAAACGCTACCACATAGGCACACCAAATTATACCCACATTCACAAATTCACACACTCACGCATGAACACACATACGCACACTCGTACAACCACACACACCACCCCACTCACACACAGCACTACATTGATATACACAGAGACTCATACACACACAGACTCACATCAGTATCAAAACCCTTCAAAAGACTAGAAAAAACCAATCAACCGCATATAACTACACCCCACACGCACATAAAAAAAAAAGCACACACACACACACACAAAACTATAAAGGCATACGATGAAGCTCTAAGTAAGGCAATTGCAAAGGTATAAGGTCAGGCGGAAAACAGCGGATTTGCCTACAAAAATGGGAGATATTATGCCTATAATAGTAAGCGGTAAGATCATCATCGCGAGGCTCTCTTTAGGTAAACCATACTCAACAAGCTGAGAAAAAGGGGGGGAAGATGAAGATGAAGAAGAAGAAGATAAAAAAGAGGGAGAAGATGAAGATGAAGAAGAGGGAAATGACAAAAAGAAAGATGAAAAAATGGACGAAGATAAAGAAAAAGATCAATATAGAGTAGATGAAGAAGAAGCAACAGAAGAAACAAATGAAGAAGAAAACAAAAAAGAAAAAACATCAAAGGAATAGAAATGCACACCAGCGTCTTCCAATTTGAGTAAACCTATAAATTCCAGAAAAATAACCCTCAACATACCACAAACCTCTCTTTTTTTCCTCAAAAAAGCTCACACACAAAGAGAATCATCCTCTAAAGGCAGCTATTTGCGAAATTCATGCATTCAACAGCAGGAAATAGGAGTGTACATACACTCAAATTTTCTGGTTTTTACCTTAAGATAAGTTGCAGAATCTGTGACTGCAAAGGCCACCCGACAGGTTAAAAGTATCAACATTAGTATCCTCACAGGGGGTTTGCAGATTATCTATTTGAAAGAGGAAGAAAAACGGAAAAGTTCACTAAAAAGGACGAAAAAAAAATCAACTAAATGTCTAAAAAACGAGGAATTTGCGTGCAAAAAAGGGGTAGAAGAGGGGTGGGCAGAGGGGTGAGTAGAAGAAAGGGTGGAAGAGGGGGTAAAAGAGGGGGTAGACGAGAGGGTAAAAGTGGGCATAGAAAGGCAGAGGAGGAGGTAGAAGATGGGGTAGAAGAAAGGAAAAAATGGGGATAGAGAGGCAGAGGAGGGGATGGAGAAGGGGAGCAGAGAAGGGGTGTAGGGAAGGGGATAAAAGATGAAAAGAAGATGCATCCTCTTCTTCAAAAAAGTGGAGATACCCAAAAAAACTGCAGAAAACCCCTTAAATACCACAAACACCTAAATATTATTAGAGAAATAGCGAAGACACAAACAAAACGCATACCCACACACAAACAATGTTTCCATTTCTCCACGAATACTGTCACACTGAAGCAGGAAAGCATCTCCTTTCACAGTAACTGAAGGCTAATCAAACCATACAAAGATCATTTTCATACACACACACAAAAGCAGCTTCATTATGGATAAAACGCCCCCCCATCAAGCTCATTTCATCCCTCACAATCAATCTTACTCTACACACATACCTACCTCCCACCCAGGTCATAATCATCCCCACAGATCAACGCAACTAAAACACACTCCCCTTCCATCAAGTTCCATTCCACCCTCCACAATCAACCTTACTCCACACACATACCTACCTCCCACCCAGCTCATTCCACACACAAGCAACTTCATACACCAACCTTCCACAGCCACAGGTACGATTCAGCAATGCTTTGAGGGGTGTAATGAGAGAAGGGATCAGGGATGAGGCTCTGCTTCTCCGAATCGGAGATGCAAATTGAGTGTGTAAGGCTTCCCGTCTCTTTTAAGGGTATGCCTTTACTCTCAGATTCTTCGGTGTGTGTGCGTGTATTCGAGCATTGCCTACGACTGCTGGGGCTGTAGAGGGTAAGCAAACTTCAGCGAAAGCATTTAAACAAGAACAAAATCTAAATCTTTGGAAAAAACTAGTAAAAAATTGATTGGTGTGTGTTAATGATCTAAAGGGAGTGGAAAACACAGGAGACTGGAGTCGCACACATACGGGAAAATCAAGTTACATAGGAGAAGGGATTCGCACACGCAGGAAAGCGAATCACACACGTAGGAAAGCTGAGTTGAATAGGAGAAAGAAGTCACATACACACAAGCAAAATCGAATAAGAGAAAGGAGCTGCACACGCGCATGCAACATCCAACAGCCAAGAGCAGTTAACACAAATATTGAGGAGGCACACACCAACCTCATAAGTTCTACTGAGGAAGCTTCTAAGGAGCTTTTGCCGAGATTTACCATCTCTGTTTCATTCCCTTGAAACTCCTAAAAGTTCGGCATAATAATCGAATAATTGTGTGTTAGTGTAAAGGAGAGTGTGTGCGTGTGTGTATGCCCAGGAGAAATACAAACACAAAAAGAGCAGCATAGCACATTCATAGGAGCAATAAACCCAGAAAAACAGTAGGCACACACAAAAATGCATAAAATTGTGTAAGGCACACAGAAGCCCAACATACACAATCACACCGTAGACACACAACACACACACAAGCACAGCACACACAACACCATACCACGGAAACAACTAAAATACACACAATCACACCATACACACACAAGCACACCAATACACGCACATACAATCAAAGCACAACCAAAACTATACCACACACATGCAAAATTACACAATCACACCACACACACACAACCACACCACAGATATCCAAAGCACACACACCAACAACTTACTCGAGGATCATATCCTTCAATGTCATCATTCTTGAAAATTGCGATAAGCATCGTCACCACAACGAAGATAATCCCCCAAATCCTTCAAAAAACAGCGAAAGAAAAGGGGTTTTGCTCGGTGTACGTACAGCGGCAAGTGTGAAGCAGTAGAGAAGTAAAACCGGCAGATGTATGTTCAAAGAGCACAGAAGCATCTACGCACTCCGTTTTAAGACACCCACACACAAGCAGGCACAGCTCAACGCACATCCAGTATCGGCATGCGCAGACTCGTATAACCACAATACCCATCTCGACTCCCATACACACACATATACAACCATCCCCGCACCCACATAATCATTCCCACCTAACAGATAACCACCCCCAATGCCACCCCACTCCCACACACACCCACACCGCAAACCACCACAATCCCACCTCCCCACACCTCACACACACCTTAGAAAGCTTCCTAGCGTCACTATACCGTAGGGCTCTGGGACTCTCCTGAAATATTTGTTTGAAATATCGGCATCATTCAATGCGAGGAAAATCACATAAGAAATGAGATAACCAGAAGTTTGCCCGATAGCATTGCAGGTAGATGCATACCTGAGAGATGAAGAATAATCAAACGCGGTGTACATACACACCCCAAAAGGGAGCTATCTGGGAAGAAAACGCAACTTTTTTGATGTGTTGAGTGTATGTACACTTCGTGACATGATAGTGGAAGAAGTTTGCTGTTTTTTCCTTTTAAAAAAACATCAATTTGGGGGGTTTTCCCCTGTGAATATGTGAAGCTGATGGCGGAGAAGTGATGATATGACGGAATGTCGTGAAGATGAGGACAAGGAGGAGGCGAAGAAGAAGGGGAGAATGAAGATGGCGACGATGATGATGAAAACCGAAAGAATTTTGTTCAAAAAAGGGGTGAAAACAATGAAAAACTACGAATTCTTAAACGTTAGCGAGTGAGTGTGTAGTGAAGTAACACACACAAAGCAAAGACAGCAAGTACCTAAATATATACAGGAAGAAGAGCTACACACACAAGCATGCAGAGCGTTCAGCAGCTCAGGAAAACAACCTCACATACCAGAATTCATGCTAAAGTTCGCTTAGACATACTGTTTACGAAACCCTATAAAATTCTACACACACACACACACACACACACAAGAACATACAGAAGAAGGCACATAACAACATGTACAATAGGACACACAACGAATAACATAAGAACTTAAGCAAGAACACCCACAACAACACACACAACAGCACGCAGCAACGCGCACAGCAACAAGTACAACACACACAACACGTACAGCAACACGTACAGCAACACGTACAGCAACACACACAACACACAAAATACATATATTCACTGAACACCTATATATCCTCACATAAACTGGCTATATATAGCAAGTTCAGGAAATAAGCTACTGGTTGAATACACCCATCCACGCGAAGCCACAAGTTTAATTACACATACATACAAATATACTTTGATGATGCACACACACCCTAGACTTTTGCTGCTTAACATAGTCAAAGACCACCCGTCGACGGCAATATCCTGAAGGAAAAAGCCCAGCAAAAGAACTTTTTGATAACTCGCACACACCAAGTGTAAACACACACACAGACTTTGGAACACACAAAAATTCTCACCCACTTACTACACAAAGAGCACACACACATAACTCCTGTGACCTACTACACACATAACTCCCGTTAACTACTACACACATGACACACACCACACACAGCAGCATATAAAATACAAACACACCACGAAAAATCCACACAAAACAGCAACGCAGAAACGAGTGCATACCATAGCGCATGCGCACACACAACACATACCAAACAATACACACCACAAAAATCACAGAGCACACACCAAACAATACGCGCCGTATACACCACACGCACACAATAAACATATCACAGACAACACACAAAATACTCACATATTATGCACAAAACACACACCACACACCAAATAACAGAGACACAAAAAAACACACACCCACAAACCACACACAGATATTCACCTGGGTTGCCATGAGGAAGTATAAAATCCCAAAGAAAGCTAACAGCTTCATGACGTCTGGAGAAGCATCGCCCATTCCAATCCAATCATTCACACCACTTTCAGAGCCTCCATAAATCATAATAGCTCCGCTGATAAGCTGAGCAAGCAACACAAACACAAGAAATAGCAAAGACTACACATCAGAGTAAGTACATAAACACACAGACACACACACACAGACACACACACACAGACACACACAGACACACAGACACAGACACACAGACACAGACACACACACAGACACACACACACAGACACACACAGACACACAGACACAGACACACACACACACACAGACACACACAAAATGCCTAAAGAAGCTTCAAACCATCACGAAGCATATTTCTACCAACACATACATACACGCACACACAAAATATACCTAAAGAAGCCTCAAACCATCAGCAAGCATATCCCTACCAACAGAAACGCAAAACTTAAGAAAAACAAGCAAACAGACCTTGGCTTTCAGCTCCGCTGGTGTGTTAATACTCAGCCTTACCTTCAAAGTTTCAAGCGACACACAGCCACAGCCATTTCTGAACTTGCACACACACCTCCACGCACTGCATATTCGATAAAAATCTCGCAACATATAGACACTCAGACTAGGCCATGCACCTCACTGCTATCAGCTTAGCTCACTTGCACTGGAACTAGCCACGTTTTCCTTCTTCCCATCCTAGGGATATAGAGGCAGTCGACTAAGGGCGCCCAGAGAAGCTTCAGGCTGTAAAGTAAGGAGGCGCATGTATGCGAAAGAGGAAGGAAAACATGAAAATCAGCGAGAAAACATGCTTCCACCACCACGTGGCACGACATTCAGTTAAACCCCCCTTCACAC
>JADHZB010001690.1:0-14871 GCA_015657535.1 Nephromyces sp. MM_2019
TTTTTTTTCTTTATTTTTTCTTGTGATTTTTTCAAATTTTTCAAAGGTCTTTAGGATTTACAGTGGATCCTCCATTAATCTTTGTTTTTTTCATTTTTTGTTTGGTTTTTAGGGCTTTTTGTACAAAATTCAACCTTAAAGCAGCAGCTTATTCTATTTAAATAGAGATTAACAAATAAGAAAAAAATTGATATGCCTATAATACGTTGAAGAAATTGTTTGAATTTATTAATAACAAAAATCAAACAATTTCTCAAAAAACCCTTTAGTGATTGTCTGTTTAAAAGCTTTTAAACAGACAATCACAGTGTTTACCAAAAAAATCCTTCATTTTCTCGCATTTTTGTTTTAAATAGAAGAAGTGAAAAACATCCAAAACTTCAAAGATTTCTTGCTTTTTTGCAAATTTCCTTGAATTTCGCAATAAATTTATCCTATACATGCAGTGCAGATAAATATGCTTTGTGTGTCTGTGAAAAGCTTTTGATACTCAAGTTTCATCGCCTTTTTTTGTTTACCATGAATAGGTAGCTGCTTTCCTACAAAAATTCTCTTTTTTTTTGGGAAGTATTTGGATAAAATGTGATGAATTTACATTTTGTTTTTAATTTACATCAGTCACTTTTGAAGAGGAAGAAGAAGAAGTGGAAGAGGAAGAAGAAGAAGAAGAAGTGGGAGAAGAAGAAGAAGAAGAGCCAAAGAAAGGGAGAAGAAGATGAGGAAGAAGAAGAAGAAGAAGAGGAAGAAGAAGAGGAAGAGGAAGAGGAAGAAGAAGAAGAGCCAAAGAAAGGGAGAAGAAGAAGAGGAAGAAGAAGAAGAGGAAGAAGAAGAGGAAGAAGAAGAGGAAGAAGAAGAGGAAGAGGAAGAGTAAGAGGAAGAAGAAGAAGAAGAGGAAGAGGAAGAAGAGGAAGAAGAAGAGCCAAAGAAAGAGGAAGAAGATGAAGAAAAAGAATAATAATAATAATAGAAAGAAGAAGAGCCAAAGAAAGAGGAAGAAGATGAAGTTGAGAACTAAGGAGGAGAATAAGAGCAAAAAGAAAAAGAGGAAGAAGAGCAAAAAGAAGAAGACTTTCACATTTTCTTTTCAAATTTCTACACACTTCTTTAGGAAATTTAGACTGCTTTCTATGGATAGTATCCTTCACAGTTACCTTCACTATGGGAGCTATAGCTGGAATCCTCACTTCCATTGCGCTGTCGCTTCTTTGGCTGATAAAGAACGCTTCACGTCCTTCCACTTGCTTGCTTGGTCAGCTTCCAAATACTAATCTTTATCGCAATATTAAGCGATTTCCTTTAGCTAAAGAAATACCAGGTGAGTGTGAGAAATTTTGTGTGTGAATTGAAAGAAAATGTGCTTGTATCTGGGCTAGATTTAAGCTATGACAAATCTAAAAACCACTGAATGCCTGTTGTTTCTTGATAGAAATATAAGTAGAATCTGATGCTTTTGATGAATTAATCGTGAATAAACTAAGTTATTGAAATTTTGGTTTGAAACTGACTGTTGATCTCTCCTATTCATACTTGAGATACAGGCATTACTCTTGCACACGCTGTGTACCTACACCAGTCATACAAGCATGCTGTGAATCTGCTGCAGTCACGCACACATACTGTGAATCTTAGCTAGCCAATCACATATGCTGTGAACCTACGCTAGTCACACACGCACGTTTAACACACACACACTATATTCACACACTATATTCACACACACGCTCCACACACGCACTCCATACCCACACTATACTCGCACACACCTGCCTTTATTGAAGATACCACACATAGCACGAATCTCCAACAAATTTTCCCTTTTTTTGACTTATTTACAGTAATTTTTTGAGTTTTTTCTGCAAAATTTAAACCTTTTCTTTCTTAAAGTAGCCGGAACTCACACACACGCTTGTGTTGCACTCAAGGAAGATGTTTTTTACTTCTTCTAATTGACTAGGAATCCTCTTTATAACACGTTTGTTCTCTTTGAATTTTTTGCAAAAAACCCCAGGAATCAAGATTTTCCGGTTTGATGCTTCGGTAAACTTTTCGAATTCATCATTTTTCTTCAACAAAATAAAGAATTTACCCCTGGAAAATTGCAGAATTTTCATTGTGGAAGGCTCATCAATCAATTGTTTAGATATTACTGCAGTTTCGATGTTTCAGGTAGTTGAATTTTTGCGGAAAAACGTCTTTAAATTTGCTTTTTTGGAGGATTTTGGGATGAAAATCGACTTTTTTTGAAGCAAATAAAGCAGAGTATTAGCATGACACATAGAGATGAAGTAAAGCTGTTTTTTGGATGATTTTCCTTGTTTTTCAGCGTGCGGAATATACTTTTTTATGATTATCTTTTGTGTGTATATTAGGGAGTTGGGTGAGAATGCTTTTAGTGTGTTGCAGGTTTGACTCTAATGTGTGTGTGGGAACAAACCTTGAGAATTTACTAGTTGTAAGCGTGTATGTGTATCTTTTAATGATAATTTTGAAAATTTGAGTGTTTGCAGTCTCAATGGTGTAGTTGCAGCTTTAAATTTATATCATTAAAGTCGCTTCTTTATTGGTTTTGGGTGTGAGGTTCATCGGTGTGTGCGTGCGTGTGTGTTGCTTTCATCTCTCATCATGTGTGTGTGTGTGTGTGTGTTTGTGTGTGTGTGATTCTTTCATCTCTCATCATGTGTATGTGTGTGCGTGTGTGTGCGTGTGTGTGCGTGTGTGTTTCTTTCATCTCTCATCATGTGTGCGTGTGTGTGCGTGTGTGTGCGTGTGTGTGCGTGTGTGTTTCTTTCATCTCTCATCATGTGTGTGTGTGTGCGCGTGTGTGTGTGCGTGTGTGTTTCTTTCATCTCTCATCATGTGTGTGTGTGTGCGTGTGTGTGCGTGTGTGTTTCTTTCATCTCTTATCATGTGTGTGTGTGTGCGTGTGTGTTTCTTTCATCTCTCATCATCATGTGTGTGTGTGTGCGTGTGTGTTTCTTTCAACTCTCATCATCATGTGTGTGTGTGTGCGCGTGTGTTTCTTTCATCTCTTATCATCATGTGTGTGTGTGTGTGTGTGCGTGTGTGTGCGTGTGTGTTTCTTTCATCTCTCATCATGTGTGTGTGTGTGTGCGTGTGTGTTTCTTTCATCTCTCATCATCATGTGTGTGTGTGTGCGTGTGTGTGTGTGTGTGCGTGTGTGTGCGTGTGTGTTTCTTTCATCTCTTATCATGTGTGTGTGTGTGCGTGTGTGTGTGTGTGCGTGTGTCTATTTATTTTAGCCTATCCTTAAGCGATCCAGCCAGCCTGCCAATTTCTTAATATAATTTCTTGCTAATTTGCAAGTATCAATCAAACTTGCTGCTCTTCACCTCTCTCTGTTGCGTGTATTGTATGCATAATAGATTAAATCGAGAAATCCTCATTAAAAGGCAATTACTTTACTGTTTTATGGTCTGCTTCTTCATTCAGAAAATCTTAATAAAATTGCAGTTTCTGTGCTTAAAAAACGTTAAAAATTTCACACTTTTTCCATAATTTCTATCAATTTTAGAGACTTGATAGTCTTCTGAAGGCGAAAGACATAGTGCTGCTATTTGCTAATTGGAAGGGTAATATGAGAGATTTTCTTGAGCGTGCAAACTTTCATAGCACAGTGCCTTTAAATCGGTAAGAAGATGGGGTTTTTTTGAAGCAAAACGCTTGAATTTGTTGTATATAATATTCATGAAGATTCGCTAAAAAATCGACTCTCTTTTTAACCAATTTTTTTTTTTTTTTGTGTGTTAATGCGAGTGAATAATAGGTGTTTATGAGAATTTATTTATAGAAAATTGTGATATATTTAGAGTTGGAAAAAGGCATTTTGGGATGACTTGTTTTATTGTTTAAGCTGGGAAAATGTGTGTTTTTTGTGAGGTTTTTTGCCGTTTTTGGATGTGTTTTTCTAGTTTTTTCTCTTTTTTTTTTTTTTGTATTTTTCCTCAAGTTTTTTCAGTTGCATGTTTTCTCTTTGGCTTTCTCCAATGCTTTTTTTGTTATTTTCAAAATCTGATTTTCATTTTTAATGGCAAAATGCTTACTTTTTCACTTTTATAGATGCTTTTTAAGCCTTCATGACGCAGTCTGCTGGTCTAAAAGCTTCCTTGCTGAAGAAGCAAACAAATATAGCCTTTTACCAACCGGTTAGGATTGTTTGTCTCTACAAAATGTTTTTTTTAAATCATTAAAAATGTTTATAAAAGCAAAAATTACAACTTTTTATTGCATTAAAGTCGAAAATTCTACCAAAAAATCCAAAAAAATTTCCTCAAAATCTTCAGATCCTGATAGCAGCAACAAGCTTATTTTACGGCTAAATTGCAAAAATGAAGAAGCCACAGAAGCTCTCAAATCATTAAATAATTCTGCAAAAGAAACAGCAAAAACTCCTCAAAAAACGAATGCGTTCAACACAAGGTCAGTTTCTTAAAAAGCACTTTGCAAAATTCATAAAAATGTGCGAAAAGATGAAAAATGAATTTTTTTCGTTAAAATCTCTTAATTTTTTGTAGCTTTTCTCTTCTTTTTGCTTGAAACTCATTTGTTATTATTGCTGATAGCTCAAGCTTGTTTGTGTGATTTGTGGCTTCTTACTCCTCCAAAACTCGAGTTTTTCCTCTTTAAAAATGATTTTTTTTCGTTAAAATCTCCGAATTTACTCCTGCAAATTATAGGAACGAAAGAGTGCAATCAGAGAGTTTGGAGAAAAAACCTTCATTCTGCAACAATTGTGGGAAGGAGGGTAATATTTATTCCGAAATTGAAGTTTGCGAAAATATTTTAGGTATGAAGAAAGTTACAAAATGGTTTTTTTGGAGGAATGAAGATGAAATAAAATTTATTTTAAAGCTGCACTTTTTAGTGATTTAAGCAACTCTTACGAGCTTAGAAATACCTTTTGTAGAGGCGCAAGTATATACTTACGTATCAGACGAATCAAAAGGAGAAAGCAGGCTCATTCGATATGTTTAAAAACTTACAAAAAGTCGTAAAATTATTTGAAAATTGTAAATTTCTAGGTTTTTGCATTGCAAAAAATGCGATTTATTGAAGAATTTAATGCTTTTTCTGAGGTTTAGCAAGGCATTTCTACAAAAAAGGAGAGAGTCGATTTAGCTCGAAAAATGTTGATTTTTTTAACTGCAAAAACTATATTTTTTGAAGTGAGTTAGAAGAAGAGAAACAAACGCAGTATAACATGAAAAGCGACTGAATTCTGGAAGTTTTTGCGATTTTTAAAGGCTTTTGTTGTGGCACTTCATTGGGGAAATAGTTGAAGTTTTGGACGTTTATGAAGAGAGAAAAGCTGATTTTTTTTTTTGCTAAATGAAGAGGAAAAAGATCAGAATTTGGAAGCGTTTTGTTTCTATTGATTTGTGCTAAATGAAGAGGAAAAAGATCAGAATTTGGAAGCGTTTTGTTTCTATTGATTTGTGCTAAATGANGAGGAAAAAGATCAGAATTTGGAAGCGTTTTGTTTCTATTGATTTGTGCTAAATGAGGAGGAAAAAGATCAGAATTTGGAAGCGTTTTGTTTCTATTGATTTGTGCTAAATGAGGAGGAAAAGGATTAGGTTTTACCCAATTTTCACCTCTTTTTTCACTGATTTCTACGAATTGAAGATTAAAGCCAAATTAAAGCATCTTCCAAGCCAAAAAACCTCCTTTTCATCTCTTTTTCACACAGAAAACCGCAGTATTCCATTCGGTAGAAATGATGAGCCTTTTGAAAACCATGTCTGCGATGCAAGAATTTTTCTGTGGGATGGTTTGAGCTGTACTTCTCCACGCTTTCATTACGTTAAAGAAGTAAATGGAAGAGGAAAGGAATTGTTATGGGGTACCATGAAAATGCGATGAAAGTTATAATGTTTTCAGAGCAAATTTTGGAGTTCTTATTGTGGCCATTTTTCTTTTTTAAAGTGTCTTTTTTTTTTTTTGTGAGCACATTGCTGTCTCCTTATGTGCTAGCTGCTTTTAAAGGCTTTATGCCTATGTGTGTCCGAAGTTTCATGCCTGTGTGTACGCAAAGTTTTATGCCTATATGTGTGCTTTTTTAAACCATTTAAGCTTGTTTTTCTGCTATTTTTACACTTTTCAAGCATGTGTAGTATGTGCGTTTCTTTCTTTTTTTTGGTAACTAAATTTTCCAGTTACTCTGGTTGTATAATTAAAAATATAAATCCACATTGAATGTAAATTAAATTCTCATTTAAATGAAGTTTTCTGTATATTCTCATCTTTGAAAGGCCACATTTTTCAAAAATTTTGAATATTTGTAATTTGAAAAAGATTTCAGTTTTATGCCTTTAAGACGAGAATTTACGCAAAAAAATTGAAATTTTGACATTTTTTTCAGGTTTTGAGTAGTTTTGCTAGGCATTTTGAGGATTTTATGCGTGTAATTAAGTAATATAATGAAGTGTGAAGAAGTGTGTACTTCATTTAGAAGAAATGAGATGAAACTGTAAATTTAAAGAGGAATTTATCTTATGGAAAAATATGCTGAAATCAAAGAAAATACGAGTTTCTTGATGATGAAGCAGTTTTTTTTTTTAAAGTACTTAATATTGTCTTTATTAAGAGATTGTATGTTTTTCTGAGGATATTATTTGATTTTAGATAGACTAATTTACGTGTGTGTGTTTGTGTGTGTCGCTTGTGCATAAATGTGTGTCTAGTCAGTTTCTCTTGGTGTCTTGTAATTTGTGTTTGTGTGTGTGTGTGTGTGTGTGTGGGTGTGGGTGTGTGTGTGTGTGTGTGGGTGTGGGTGTGGGTGTGTGTGTGTGTGTGTGGGTGTGTGTGGGTGTGGGTGTGTGTGTTTGTGTGTGTGTGTGTGTGTGTGTGTGTGTGTTTGTGTGTGTTTTTGTGTGTGTTTGTGTGTGTGTGTGTGCGTGTGTGCGTGTGTGTGTATGTGTTTGTGTGTATTTGTTTGTGTGTATGTGTGTGTGTGTGTGGGTGTGTGTGTGTGACTGTTTCTATCTGTGTTTGTTAGCTTCTGCTCCTTTTTTTATAATCCAATTTCTGTTTTTGTGCTCGTGTGTTTCTTTGTTTCTATATATGTTAATATATATCAAAGAAACCCGCACACACACACACAGAAACACACAGAGAGAAGTGCGCATCAATTTTAAATCCACCAAACACAAGCAAGCGCCCCACTAGGTGTTTTTCTTCACATCAAACACCAGTATGCATATTTTGGTATGCCTCTCTACATATCTAACCAACACACACACTTCATTTCTGGTAATAATTGTAAGCATCCCAAAAAATGCATCACAGCAGCTTTCCACTCCGCTGCTGATTTTTTGATGAATTTTTCAGCCAAGATGAGGATGATAACTTTTTCACAATTTTTTTTCGTCTATAAATCATGAATTTTGCTGGTTTTTGCGAAAGGTTTGATGTTTGATCGCTTAAAACAACTTTTTTCTTTTAAAAGCTTTGATTTTCGCTGGTTAACCAGCATTTCTTCAATCCTGAAGATTAAAAATGGGGAAAATCGACTTTTTTTGAAGCCATGAAGTATTTGATGAAGATGTATATTATGCGAGTTGTTTAGTGATTTTAAATGCTTTGATTGTAGCAATTATATAATGATATTTTTGCTCAAATCAACGAAGTTTGATGGTGAGCTTCAAAAGGAGTGTATTGTATATGTATTTTTGTGTGTTTTTTAAAGTTTGAACTCTAATAGACTCTTTAGTATGATGTGAATTTGATAAATTTGGATGGATAAAAAGTTGGTGGTGTGAACTACACAATCTGAAAGAGGAGGTGTACGTACAGGTCGAAGATGCATTTTTGGAGGAAATTTATCGAGAATATTTCGTGTGTGTGCGTGTGTGATGATGGGATATTTATGATCAAATTTTAGAGAGTTTCCCAAAAATCTCAGATGCGAAATTGAGGGAGGTTTGGAGGATGAAAAAAACACTGGAAATTTGGTTGAGAAGAGTGTAATGGTATTTTTTTGAAAGGAAGAAAAATTCCTTCAGAATTGCGTGGGTTTGTTAGAGAAGAAGCAGTGAATTTCTGGGTTTTTTTTTTAGAATGATAGCCACATTAAGTGTGTGGGTTGTTTGGAGAAGAAACAGTGATTTGTTCTTTCTTTGCTGAAAAAGCATCTTCACACCAAAACAAATTCGTTTTTTCATTGAATGCTTCTTCAAAATTGTCTTCCGAAACAAAGCATATCTCATCTCAAAAGTAAAAGCGTCTTTTTGGGGAAAATTTGTGACTTTTTCTGGCTTTTATGCTCAAAAAAATTCGCGTTTTACAAAAATTGTGCAGACGATGTTTTTTACTCCCAATTAGCTTTCCTGACAAAATCATTCAAAAAATACCTCTTCATCTACATAAAATCCATCATTGAAGGTATCTATAGGAAAGGTTAGCTTTCAAAAAGATGATTTTCATCAAAATTTCATCAAAAATCCTTTAATTCCCTTTTATTTGTGTTTTTCATGTTTTGAATTTGTTTTTTTTGAAGAAAGTCGCTCAGAAGATGAAGTGATAAGAAATCTAATTTCCTCCAGCGGTTTGAGTATACCCACACACTAGATGAAGGCTAATATTAACGCCCAAACTTGCTTCTTCCCCCTTCCTATTATTCTCAGCTATTTAAGCACCCAATCATACAGAATCAAGTAAAATCCACCAAAAAACATCCAAAAAAGACGCTCTACTTCACTGAAAAAGTCATTAAACTAAACGCAATCATAAAGAACTTTCAAGCTTCTTCTTTAGAAGATGATATCAAACATTGATAAGCGAAAAACCGGCATTTATCTGCGCTTGAAGCAGATATTATACCCGCAAAACTTGCCTTTTTAGTGTTTTCTTGGGTGTTTTTCCTCTGAAAAAGAAGCGATATTGCCGGTATTCACGGAAATCTACGAATTCAACGAAAAAAAAAGTTTGCTCTTCTTCATGTGGTTGTGTGTTACCCACTTTAATGTAGATGCATACGTTTTTCATCAGAAAAAGTATGGCATTGAAGATTCACTGAAAGCTGACGTGGTATGGCTTGAAATTATTACTTTGTTGAAGCTAGTGTGAGTCTCAGCCTTGCTACTTTACTGGAGAGAGAACTTCGTTTCTTTCAAGGTTTTGGAGCAAAGAAAACACCGAAAGAGGAAAATTTCCTTGAATTCGGTAGTAGCGGCTGAATTTTTCTGTGAAGATGCTTTAAGTTGAAAGCATTAAAAAAGCATGCACACACATACGGTGGAGCACTGAATACACACACACAGGGGAGCAATGAAGACGCACGGTGAAGCACAAACACGCAAGCACACAGAGAAATACAAAAAAATGCACACACACACGCAGAGAAGTACAAGCACACACTAAAAAAATTAGCAAAGTTGAACCGATCTAGAATTTTTTGATGAAATTTGCGAGTCTTTTTTCGCAAAACAAAAACGAGTTTAAAACTAGTTTCTAGCGATTTGAATTCGAGAAAGTGGAGCATTTCATGGGAACTTAGACCTAGAAATGGCAATTCCAGCTGGAAGACATCTCGCGTCACCCTGTTCCACGAGAAAGGATGTAATCTCATGGAAAAAAACGACTAAAATTTGGCAAGGAATTGGGTGAAAATTCATCGAAAATCATCTCAAAGTAACCTAAAAACCCACCCAAAACCCACCCAAAACCCACCCAAAACCCACCCTTTTTAACGTCTCTTTCATGCCTTCATCTTATTTCTGTTAAAACCCCTCGTTCATTTCATCTCCCCTCTTCACAATGAAGAAGGAAGTTAATGAGTTTTTGGGGAAAATCCCCATTTTTCTTGCCTTTAGATGTTTTTCTGCTTCCTCTAGGTAATCTAGGCAATAAATCAGTATATACTGTAGATTCTTACTTTCACCCTAGCTACCACCCAATCTGTGTGCTATCTACATCCTCTAGCTTCAAACAATTGATTTCACCTAGCGTTTATTGCTAAAAACTTCACTCCAGAGACTAGTGAGGAGGATACAGTCTATAATACACACAGAAATATACTATCCGCGAACGCGAAGACGACGTGCAGCGCATTTTCGCGCACAGAATTTCCCTAGAGACGACGAACTCTGAGAGACGTCAAAGAACAGAGACACACACACACATCAGCTGCACACCAAAATAATTAGATGCACTGCAAATAGGCTCTATAGGTTGGTGGCTAGCAAACGCATAAAAAATACACGTCACACACGCCACATATAGTAAGCAAGCCAAATGCATCAGATGCACAGGACATACACACAACACACCGAACACACACTAGATATACCACGCGCAACACACACATCACACCGGCACAACATGCATTAAACAGGCACCACACACAAGATACAACACAGAAACAAACACACACTAGATATACCACACATAAACACGCACACACATACCACATACTCACGACACACACGCAATACACACAACACACACCACACATCACCCACACAATACACCGCACATACATCAATCTGCACACACCACAAGCATTACACAGACGCACCGCATACACATACAAATCACCCACACACCATACACGCGCACACACACACCACATGCATCAACCGTAGACCACACATAGATCACCCACACACACACCACCCGCACACACACACATGCCAATGCATATCTTGGCCGATAAGTCATCGCTAAGGCTCGTTTTTACCACAGTAGCTCACCGCACACACACTCATCAAGCCTGCATATAATAAACTGCCCGCTGTAGCCATTACGAGGAGGAGGAGGGCTGCATACATCATCAGTTTCTACTCCATCCAAATCATCAGCTTCCTTGCAATGGGTGGCGACTTGCGGGGCATTTTATGAAGTAAGAGGGTATATGTGAAGTGAAGATGTGGAGGAAGTATATGCCGCCTCTGTGTGATGATGAAGACACTACAATTGTGTTTGTTCGTGTGATTGCCTGTTGTGTTTGTTCGTGTGATTGCCTGCGCTTCGCTGTGTATGTGTGTGACTCTCTGCTGTTCTTTGTGCGTGTGTGTGACTCCCTGCCCTTCTCCCTCTGTGTGTGACTGCCTACTCCTCTCTTTGTGCACGTGTGCAACACTCGTCTACATGAGCAGCCTCTCTGTCGAAGAATGTTGAATACAGATGGTGAAACTACTCGTTGAAGATGCGTAGATTGTAGTTTTTCTTCGATATATATGCGTATATATATATGTATATATTATTATAAAGGAAGGTACTTTTGGAAGAATCTGTGGTTATCCTTTGATTAGCTAAAGGGATAGCATCATCATCATCATTGTGAGAGCGGTGGGAAAGCTTAGTATGTGTGTGTTTGATACCGTGAAGATAGCATCCTTAATAATCACTATGAAGCCTGGTGAGTGTGTGTTTCTTTTCCCATAGTTTCTCCCCTCATCACCACTCCCAAAGCACTTCAACCCCCCGTTTACCCGAGCTTTCTTGAAGATATGCTACTAGACTTCTCTTCCTTCTTCTTGACTCTGCATACTGTCTTCCTCCTGCTTTAGTGTGTGCGAATCCCTCCTCCCCCTCTTCTACCCCCCCAGACACACACCTTAAGCTCCGTGAGACTCCCTCTATCACGAGATGCCTGCGAAATCAGCCTCCCAAGCGCCTCCTCGTGGAGGCTCTGCAGGTGCTTTTTCTTCTTCAACGAATCCTCTATACAAAACGCCTAGTAGTGATGAACTTTATGCTATTCAGCAGTCAAATCTTCAGTTTAAGTCGAATTTTCTGAAGCTTCATCTAAAGGCTTTGATTGAAGATGTAGCTCCTCTTCATGCTGCAGCTTCTAGTAGTTTAGAGAAGCTTCTCTCTGAACTCATTCAGTTTCTCAGTTTGTATGTCTTCAATGAGGAAGAAAATGATGAAGAAAAGCAGTTTTGGGAGGAGGGAGGAGGAGGAGGAGATGAGCTTGAGAAGTTTCTTCCATTTATCGGCTTTAAATGGGTTAGTAAAGTGGGTGTGTATATGTCGGGTGTTGTGTGTTGTGCTGTGTATGTGTTGGGTGCTGTGTGTGTGGCGTACGCTCGTGTGTTGTTTGCCTGTGCGGTTTACTCTCCTTTTGTCTTGTGCGTGTTTTGTGAAATTTTATGTGTGTGAGTTTCTTTGGCGTACGCTTATTGTGTTTTATGTGTTTGTGTGCCTAACACTCATACATCTATTGTGTGCACTTCAGACACCACAAATCTGTACATTCCATTCCCTTCACACACCACCCTCTATGTATCCCTCCTTTCGCTTTCCCAGCTTATCATTGCCACTTGTGTGTGTTTGCCCCTCATTCTCTCTTCTCTTCAGCCTCTGGAGATCTGCCAGAAGTCGCAGTTTCGTTACCTCCCTCCTACTGGGTTGGAGCTGATGGGCAGCTTCTCTCTGAAGGCAACCATCGAGCCCACCAAAAACGTCGATATCGCCGTGAAGATGCCATCGCAGCTTTTCCATGGGAAGGATTACCTTAACTATAGGTAGTGTGTGTTTGTGTGGAGCATGGTGTGTGTGTGTATGTGAAAATGGTGTGTGAGTGGATTTTGGTGGATGTGTGCGACTCACCACAGCCCCAAAGCATCACATGCCATATTAACTCCGTGTGTTTGTGTCTCACGTGTGCGAGGCATATAAGCAGTAAGATTTTGGAATTTTACCCAGTTTTAAATGTTTTTTATATACTTTGGCCTTCTAGTATTATGTGATGATGAAATATCCGTGAAGACAACTGAAAATTTATGAAGAGGAAGAAAACGTACATGTTTTGCTTGAAAACTTATAAAATGCACTAAATGTAGGTGTGTATACGTTTTTTACAAAAAATGATGTTTTTTTTCTATGAATGTTTCTCTGTATGTTTTGGTGGGATACTCACAGGTTTTCATACGCTGGAAACTAGCCTTTCATGGTGACACACACACAAGAAAGAAGAGAAAGCACATATGAATACGCACAAGGAGGCACACGCACAAATGCACGCACACAAAGAACGCAAGATTACACGCACCCATTCCCACCCACACCCCTACCAAGGTCATCTTCCATCACTCATATAAACTCTAGAAACCCTCACTCTTCTACATACAGCACCCACACACACACGCAACCAGGTGCACGTAGCCTTTCTACTACTACACACATGTTTACACAACCAACTGCACACGTCCGCTCTACTAACAGAGATGCACACATATAATTATCTGCACACGTGCTCTCTACTAACACACACCCAAAACACAGACGTAAAACCAACAAAAAACTTCTTCTCCACCACCACACACACACACACAACCAACTGCCAACATTCTCCTTCCCAGCACACACACGCATAAACTCCATTACTATAAACAAAGCTGACCCCCACTACCTCTATCTCTCAGATACCTAGGCAAGCGAGCAGCCTACGTCGGATTGCTTTACAGACGCCTCAAGATCGCAGCGAATCTTCGCCCTTCGCACACACACAGTATAGTATCGAGCAACTCTCTTCATTCTACTCCTCCAACACGGAACCCTCTAGCAGATAGAAGAATAGCTCTACAAGCATGGCAGGGAGATATATATAAGCCGGTGATCGTCTTGCTTCCTGCTTCAAGCTCATCGTCTCTCAATAGCCTTAATAAAGGGAAGAAGCACACACACATCTCATCTTCAAGCTTCAGCGACCCGTTAAGATCTTGGAGCATTCGTTTGATACCCTCACTCCCTAGAGATACTTTCCAAGAAGTTAAGCTATCACCCTATAGAAATTGCCTTAGATTTAGTAGGGAATTTGATGAAGAGGAAGAAGAAGAAGAAGAAGGTGGTAGAGGGAGGAAATCAGCTTTTGCTGATGATAATAGAAATTCTTCAGAGAGAAGGAGGAATGTTAAAGCAAAGAAAACTGCAAAATTTAATGAAAATGGAGGTTTTAAAGAGAAGAAGAGGGAGAAGAGGGAAGATTTTGAAGAAAGCAACTCTTTCTTCTTCACTAAACTCTACAACTCTGCTGTGCTTGAAGATACTAGGTGAGTGATGAGACATTTATGTGGTTGAGATTTAGCGATGTGTGTGTGTGTGTGTGTGTGTTTGCATGTGTGATGTATGTTTACTTGCTCTGTTTCTCTAATACCGTGGAAGGTTAAGAAGTCGATGGTGAACATTAAGAAGGTTATGAAGCAGATAACCATGAACATGAAGGATATAAGGATGTTCATGGTGTTCTTTCTTGTGTGTGTGTGTGTGTGTGTGTTTCCCTATGATAATAAAATTTATAAAAATTTTACTTTTCCCCCTCTTTCTGGCAGATTCCTATTTCATCGAACTGTCCTACAAGAATGTATAGATAAATTTCCCTTCTTTTCTGATGCTCTTATACTCGTTAAAATATGGAGTTTTCAGCGAGGAATCTCTTCTCATTACAACTCTCAGAGTGGATTCTTTACTGGTCAGACTTTTTGCTTTCTTTTGATGTATATGAAGATACTTATGTGTGTGTTTGTGTGTGAATCTGCTGCTGTGTTGGTGTTTACACTTTTAATACATGAAATCTGGAAGAAGATATGATATGTGTGTGTGCCTCGTCTGTTTTATTCATATGATTATACCCTGTGTAGTGTGTGTGCGGGTGTATCTACGTGTGTGCATAGGTGCTTGTGTGTAGATGTATGTAGGTGTGTATATGTGTGTGTTTAGATGAATTGTTTTTAAATAATTTCACCATCCATCTCTCTCTCAGCTAACTTTCATCTACATGTTTCTGTGTGCCTTTCTGCATATCTCTTTCTATGCGTCTGTCTGTGTGTGTGTGTTTGTGTGTTTGTGTGTTTGTGTGTGTGTGTGTGTGTTTGTGTGTGTGTGTGTGTGTATTATTGGTGTGTGTGT
>JADHZB010001692.1:0-11953 GCA_015657535.1 Nephromyces sp. MM_2019
GGTATCTGAATCCCCAAATCTAATCCGACGACAAGCTGAATAGCCACAATACAAGCACGCCAGCTCTTCTTCATTTACACACACAGCTCCATGATCAGAGAGTTCATAAGGAGCTCCACACGCCAAGCACCCCAAGGCTACATGATAGTCGTAGCTATCTCCCTCTGCTAACCTAAGCTTAGGAGGCCCATCAGCCTCAAACTCGTCAAGCGTAAAGTGCTGCTCTGAAGCGAAGAACTCAATCAAATCTCTCATAGTCTGCAACTCGCTGTTGAAGATTGCTCGGCAGAGTTCATCATCTTCAATGCAGAGATTAGGAGGAGGGTTGAGGAGTAGGTCTTGAAGAGCTTTATCGCGTGAAAAAGCGCTTCCTGTGTGTGGCGCCATGTGTGTGTGGGGGGTGGGTGTTGGTGCGTGTCTGGACGGGTTCTGGTGTCTTCGTGGGACTGCGTATGTAGTTGTGTGTGTGTGTTTGCTAGAATGTATGCTTGTCCACGTGTGTCCTCAAGTGTGTGCGGGTATGCCCCGCTATAAAGTTAAGTAGAGATTAAAGGAAGCTCCTAATGGCTTCAGCATCAAAGGAAAATGCCAAGATAAAGATGGGGTTCTTCTTCGTAGTGAAGATGAGAGTTCTGTAGAAAAGATGATGAAGACTGAAGAAGATGAGGAATGTATATACGGCACTTCTAGGGAAGAAACCTCCAGCTCCTTCATACAATCCTCAAAATAACACGAAATCTCCATAGGGATATAATTTTCACACACACAGCCTTTACACACAAATACAACCTCCACGCATAATTATAATCTCAACAGAGACTCATAGTCTCCACACACACACAACCCTGCACATAGATACATAATCTCCACACACAAAGACAATCTCCACACACAAAGACAATCTCCACATACACACACACAAACTCCACACACACACAAACTCCACCCCACCCACTTCCCTCATCACAAAAAACATCATTTCACCTCAAAAAATCCCCACTTTCTCACTTGCCTCCTCATCCAGAGATACCAGGATACACACCAATTAACTCAGCTAAACACTCATAAAAAGCAGAGAGATCAGCTTTTGGCAGAGTTCTCGTCTTTCCCATTGAATTTTCTATGATTTTCTTGATATCTTTAGTCTGAAGAGACAACATCTCCTCAGGAGAAGAGAAAACAGCACACACAAAGCCCTTAGAAAATAGCTCCTCAGCGAGTTCTACTTGATGATTATGTAGAAGAAGAGGGTTTATCACCACAAACACAAGAGGAGGACTGCTCAAATACAGTAGGTCAAGAAGTGTGCCCGAGCCGCCGTGTGTAAACACTGCATCAGCCCAAAGAAAATCGTCTAGCAAACCCTTCTTATAGCGAAATATCTCAATCGAGAGAGGAGGGGAATTGATGTTTGCGGAGCTTTCAGAGGGAGAATCTGAGGGAAAAGATGTTTCTCTTTGGTAAACGAAGCGAAGAAGCTTCACACCTTCAACTTCTGCGAGAGAAAAATCCGAGAAAAGGTGAGATTTTGGCGTTTTTTGGGGAGTGAAATCGAGCAAAAGAGAAGGGTTCTTAAGGGTTTTGTATTTTCCATCTTCTTGCTGAGTTAGGTCTGCTTTTTGGATGTTTTTGTGTTTTTCCTGCTGCTTTTGGTGGGTGTCTTTCGCTGATTTCCGGATGTTTCTTTCTACTTCTTCCTTGTGGATGTTTTTCTGTTCCTCTTCTTCTTCCCCCTTTTCCTTGTGGATATTTTTATCGTCTCCCCCTTCCACCTCTTCTTCCTCACTTCTCCCCTCTTCTCCTTTGCTACCTCCCCTCTCTCCTTCCCCTCCTACACCTCCACCTAAATGAATACGTTCTAACCCCAAACCAGCAGCAACTCCTTCCTCACTCTCAAATCGCAAAAAACTCGCAAAAAGCCTCTTCAAATATTCATCCCACAAGAAGAGGAAAAACCTCGGAAAGAATCCAAAACATCCCAAAAATCGTCGAAAAAACACGACGAAGATGATAAAGCCGTCAGAAGCTAAATTCCTCGAAAAAGAAGGTATCTTCAAGCTTTTTTGGACAAAAAAACCTTCCTTTTTGATAATTTCTGGCTGAGAATACGCGAAAAAATGATTAAATGACTCAGCTTTATCGGAAATATCTTCAAAAGGTGAAGAAGAGTATGCAGACTGCACATTCGTGGGCAAGCTACCTCGTCCGATTTGAAGACGAATCGTCTTCACTCCCAATTCACTCAATTTGTGAAGAAAAGTTTCAGACAAAACAGCGGAAATGAAACTTTCAAATTCGGTAGTTCCCACAGTGATGAAGATGGAAGAGGGGGGCATATTTTGTGGGGTGTGAATGTGGGGAGTTTGAATGTGGGGGGTGTGTGTGAAGTATGTGTTGAAGTTGATGGGGTGGGGGTGTGTGCGGGAGTCTGTCAGTGCGTACGGGTGCGTGTGTATGTATATTAGTGTGTTTGCACGTGTGCGGGTGTCAGTGTGTGTGTGTCAGTGTAAGTGTGTGCTTCCTGGATGTGTGTATATATGCCAGGGTGTGTGTATGTTCGTATGTAAGCATGTATGTGTATGTTTATGTGCTGGAGCGTCAGGTGTTTCTCGGTTTGCGTGTATTCCTCACAGAGCAGCAAGCGATATCTGTTTCCACCTGGTATTTTCGCACACACACAGAGGGTGATAGTTGGAGGGCATGAAAAGAGAAAGTATAGAGGAAGGAGATGAGCAGCGAAGCGAATTTCTCAGGGAGCAGGGCGAAAAAAAATGGAAATCTTCAAAAATATGGTATTTTGAGTAAACAAAGGGGAGATGAGGATAGCTTTCTGGCTGCAAGGGTATATGTGTGCACGAGAGTGCGAAGGTGTGTGGATGTGTGTGCGGATGTGTGTGTGGATGTGTTTCTGGGTACGAAGGTGTGTGGATGATCTTGTGGGTGTGTGCGGGTGCGAAGTTGTGTGTCGATGATATGCGTGTGTGTGAATGCTTTTGCTTGTGTATGTGCTAAGGTGTGTGAATATTCCTGTGTGTGCGGATAATTCCCTCTGTGTGTGCGTAGGCTTATTTAACTGCTTCTTGTCATTCCCTCCTACTAAAAGGCTACCGGTTATCTCCATAGGCTCACATATTTGGAAATCCCAAGAAACTGCTCGTTCATCTTCATCTTCTCCCTCATCTTCTCCCTCATTTTCTCCCTCATTTTCTCCCTCATTTTCTCCCTCATTTTCTCCCTCATTTTCTCCCTCATTTTCTACATCTTCTTCTTCTTCTTCACCCTCCCACTCTTCCCCCAAAAAACCCGCTTCCCACCCTCACAGTCATGAAGTTCATTGATGAAGCGGATCCTGCTTAACCCACACTACATCTTATTTCTCTCCCTTCTAGCACTCTGCTCTTTTGATTGAATGTATGTACACCTCTTCTTCTCAATGTGTTTCTGATTAAAATCTCCAATCTTCGTGAAGATGTAAATCTACGGATTTCAAGTGATTTCTTCACTTTCCTGCTGCCACAAAAGATTAAGAAACACACACGAGTTTACTTGAGGTGTACGTACACCTCTTCATTCTCTATTAATGTGGCAAATCATGAAAACCCTTCAATTGAAGATGTTTTCCGATGGGAGGGACGGATTGATGAAGTTCTTTTCTTCATCAAGCAGACGCTCCAGCAGGCTGAGCGGAAATTTCCCAGCAAAAAACGCCAGTAATTTGCAGAATAAATTAGAATTGGACCCTCCAATAGATAGTTTAGATGATCTCCTGGAGGGGTATGTGGTGTATGTGGTGCGTGTGTTGTGTGTGTAGTATGTGTGTAGTATGTGTTTAGCGTGTGTGTGTTTTAGCTTGTTTAGCCGTGTGTGTGTATCTGATTATTTAGTCATTTGCGTTGGGGGTTTTCTTTATTCGTTTGTGTTTTGGGTTCTTTATAGTTGTGTGGTTGGGTATATACTCTACCTCATGCCTATTCTCCACTGTGTGTGTGTGTGTGTGTGTATATTCTCTACCTCATGCCTATTCTCTACTGTGTGTGTGTGTGTGTGTGTATATTCTCTACCTCATGCCTATTCTCCACTGTGTGTGTGTGTGTGTGTATTCTCTACCTCATGCCTATTCTCCACTGTGTGTGTGTGTGTGTGTATTCTCTACCTCATGCCTATTCTCCACTGTGTGTGTGTGTGTGTATTCTCTACCTCATACCTATTCTCTGCTGTGTGTGTGTGTATTCTCTACCTCATACCTATTCTCTGCTGTGTGTGTGTGTATTCTCTACCTCATACCTATTCTCTGCTGTGTGTGTGTTTCCTCACTCTTTCCCTCTTGTATTTGTGTTTCATCACTCCATTCTACTTCTACATGTTCTTTGCAAATTTCGACTGATTCTGTACACAAGAAAAAAGGAGGAGAAACACACACTCACCTACGGCTGGTCTAAACGATGGAAACCTCACGAAGCTGTTAGCTCCTCTGAAGATCAGCCTTCCGTTGGCTTTGAAGTGCCTTATCGCTTTCGAGTGGTTGATGTTCGAGATGATACCTCTCTGAGGTTGGTGTATGTACACCTTGAAGTCACTGCGTGTGTGCTATAAAGCAGCTCTTTGGTATTTTATGTGATCGAAAGCTGCTCTTCATTGTGCGTGTGTACCCTAGATAGATATTCTCAGGTGTGTGTGTGTGTGTGTGTATGTGTATGTGTGTGTGTGTGTGTGAGTGATTATGTAGTTTCTGAGTAAAAACCTCGGGTTGTTTCATGAATTGTCGCTTTATTCTCGTATGTGTGTTTGTGTGTAAACCGGTTGCTTTCTTTGACTATTCAGGACTAGGAGGAAGACTAATCGAAGTTCATCGGAGAAGCTGATGTATACAGACTTTTCAGGAATGAGATTTCCTACTCTGCAAACAGCAGAAAACTTTCGTTATTGGAAGGTGGTTTCTATGCTTCATACTGTTGCTATCAGCTGTTGACTGGTGTATGTACACTCGTGGTGTGTGTATTTGTATAAAGTTTTTGTGTTTGCGTGGTGTATGTACACTGTGTACGCTGCTACTTTTGAATTTCCATTAGCGTTTTCTTACGGGTTGGCGCATCCTCACGATATGCACACGCACTCTAAGTGTGTGTGCTGTTTTAATTTTTGATTAAATCTTGTGAGTATAGTTATTCATTATAGACTGAAGGTACCCTTTACCTTAGTAGCCAAGAAAAGCTTCATATTATTGTACAGGATACAGGATTTGATCGCTTCAAGCCTCGAGTTTTTCCTATAAAACTTCCCACACACAGGCAAGTCGCTACACATAGCTTTCCAACAGCGAAAGAAGGAGCAAGGTCTTGTGTGTTACTGTATGTGTGATTCGCTGTGTTGCTGTGTGTGTGTTTCGCTGTGTTGCTGTGTGTGTGATTCGCTGTGTTGCTGTGTGTGTGTTTCGGTGTGCATGCTGCCTTATTGATAGTAATGCTTGAAAGCACTTTTGCTTTTCTTCAAGTTTGTAATTGTCTTTGTGGATTTACTTCTGAGGCATTTCTTTGTGTGTGTGCTCTCTATTCCACCATTCCCCCTTCAATGCTCTATTTGTGTGCGAGAGTTCATTTCTTTTCTGTGTAGATTTTCTAATGACTAGTTGAACTGTGTGTAATCCTAATTGAGTGTATATACACTCCTTTTTTTGTAGTTCATTCGCTGATTATCTACACTTTGCCTACAGACAGCTTGACCCGACGCTTAGAGAGTATATCTACTTCCAAAACAGCCTAGATCCTAACAGATTCAGTGTGTTGAAAGTTGCAGAGCGATATGGGTTAGGAGCTGTGTGTGTGTAGAATGATATGTTAGGCATTGAACTATTTATAATGATTCTTGAGTTGTGTGTGTTATTGTGCGTATGTGAGTGTGTGTATTAATAATTGTATATGTAGGTGTATCTTTGTGTGTGTGTGTGTGTGTATCTTTGTGTGTGTGTGTGTGTGTATCTTTGTGTGTGTGTGTGTGTATCTTTGTGTGTGTGTGTGTGCGTGTGTGTATGAGATACCCATGGGTATGCTTAATTGTGTGCCTGGCGGTCTTGTTTGTGTGTGCCCCCTAGTGGTAATATGTGCACACACTCGATATTTTGTGTGTGTGCTTCATCCTTTAGGACTTCATATGTATACCAAAGATATTGGCGTGTGCTTATGATTATAGTGCGTACTTTATGCATCTGTGTGTTTGTTTTAGTTGCCTATAACATGTGTGTGTGAAATTTTTTGCTCTCAAAATCTGGTATGCTTAGGCTACAGGTTTCTACAGTTAAGAAGGTCATCCAAGAGTACAGAGATTCCAAGTTTTTGACAGAATTAAAGTAAGGAATTGGGCTATTCTCCTCGTTTTTGCTATTGAAAACCTACAAACTTCTTCTTAATCTGCTTCTCTCTCTTCTTCACTTTTATTTTCCCCAGAATCCCCTTTTTTTCTAAGTTTATCCCTTTTTTTGAGGCTTTTATGGTGATAAGATGTTTTCTCTGTTGAAGATGTTTCCTCTGAAGATTTTTGCTGACTAAATTCGTATTTTCATAGTTCATTTGCCTAAAAAACGTCTTTTTCCCTCTTCTTTAATGTTTTTTTTACAAAGAGTAGGTCATAAGAAGAGTTGGAGAATTACCAGATCTGAGGCTGTGATGCAGATGAAAGAGCTTATCTACTCAAAGAGAATAGGTTCCTCAATATATATGTGTGTGTGCGTGTGTGTTCGTGTGTGTTCGTGTGTGCTCGTGTGTGTTCGTGTGTGTGCGTGTGTGTGCGTGTGTGTGCGTGTGTGTGCGTGTGTGTGCGTGTGTGTTCGTGTGTGTTCGTGTGTGTTCGTGTGTGTTCGTGTGCGTGCGTGTGTGTGTGTGCGTGTGTGTTCGTGTGTGTTCGTGTGTGTGTGTGTGTGTGTGTGTTCGTGTGTGTTCGTGTGTGTTCGTGTGTGTTCGTGTGTGTTCGTGTGCGTGCGTGTGCGTGTGTGTTCGTGTGTGTTCGTGTGTGTTCGTGTGCGTGCGTGTGTGTGTGTGCGTGTGCGTGTGTGTGTGTGTTCGTGTGTGTTCGTGTGTGTGCGTGTGTGTGCGTGTGTGAATATTTTTATCAGGATATAACCGAATCATTGATGGGGATAACTAAGGTTATGCGTGTGTATGAATGCTTTTTTCAGGTTATAAACAAATCGGTGATGAGGATGCTCAGAAGGATAAGCAGACTGAATTTCAAGGTTAGAAGAGTGGCTACTTTTGCTCGCTATAGTCTGAGTGATGTTTTCAAGCTACAGCTTTGTGTGTGTGTGTGTGTGAAAAGATTTTCAAACAGGAAGTAGTTTAAATTGAAGATTTTACTGTTTTCTCTGCTTTCTTCTTGTTGATAATGAGGAAATGAGGCTCACGCATACCTCTACAAACTTCTTTTTCAGTTCACTCAGTACCCAGTGGTTGTGTGTGTGTTATAGTGTGTGAAAGTGCTGTACATACGCTTTGCTTTCGCTGTTTTTCAAGGCTACAAGAGCACGTTTGACTGGCTAGAAAGGCAGGCTATCCAGGTTGAAGCGATGTCTGCTTTTCCTATGATGGAGAAGAGGTTAGTTAGAAAAATAATAGCATGAGCTTCTGTGTGTGTGTGTGTGTGTGTATATGTGAGAGTATACTCCAGTGTGTGTGCGGTGTGTTTCGGTGTATATTTATTTGTGTGTGCGTATTTTTTTGTGTGTATTGGCATGTTTTTCTGCTAGTAAATGTGGTTGTGTGTGCACTGGGGTGTATTGGTGTGTGTGTGTGTGTGTGTGTGTTGATATTCGCATAATCCTCTGCTACATTCCAGGGAACCCTTTCCGAAGAAGGTTGATGTGGACGTTACTGTATTCAGTGACAATAAGAGGAAGATAATGAATTGGATAGACCCTACAGACTTAGTCGCATTTTAAACACTAATTGTGTGTGTGTGTGTGTGAGGCTTGTGTGTGTGGCTCAAATGTATAGATATATGGAAACGATCGTATACACGCATTTATAGTTCTTGGTTCGTGCGTACTTCTCTCTGATGTGTTCGTATATGTGTGTGTGTGTGTGTGAGTGTGTGTGTGTGTGTGTGTGAGTGTGAGTGTGTGTGTGTGTGTACATTTACCTCGCTACAGTGTGTGTGTATCTACCTCCCTCTGGCGGGTGCGTGTGTGCGATTATATTCCTTTAGGCTTTCAAGATTATTTTGTGCGCCCCATTTTTCTACCCCCCTCCTCTACGCACACACGCGGGTGTAATGACACTGAATGCTACTGTGTGTGTGTTTCAGCGTTCTCAGCGATTGTACGTTGCTTTTCTCCGTGTGTGTGCGTGTGTGTGTGAGCCGGCAAGAAGCAACTAGTTCACTTATCTTGCCATACCCTACTCTTGAGTGAAAGCACCCGCTAAACATGCTTTTATATATGGCAGCAGTTCAGAGGTCTTAATTGAGGGAAAACTCCCCCCTTCTACCTCCCTTCTATGATAAGCAGCGTGTGTGTGCATGCACATAAATATACTACGTTAACTAAGAAGATGCGAACAAGCTTCACAGCCTTCACAGCAAGCTAACCTCTTATGGTTAGCTTGCTGTGAGAACACTCGAGTGCACGTGTGTGCGTGTGTGCATCGATTTCAAGCTGTGGAGAGGCTTCCAATATCGGTAAAAGGTATAGGGTAAAGGGTTTAATATCCAGGAGTACATACACTCGGAAGCTGAGATCACAGGAATGCACACACATACTCTCATTCACACAGACAAACTCACACACGTAGACACGCACACACATATACAAATGGGACACACCCAAGCGCAAACCCACACACGCACACACACGCACACACACGCACACACACGCACACACCCAAACACACCCAAACACACTCAACGTTTCCACGATTCACCGAAGCACCTATAAATGGGCTATCCGCCATAGCCCTTCACACACGCTTAAATGCGTGCAAAGCTCTCCAACCTTTGCTGCTAATCAAACATGGAAAGAGCCGCACACAGGCTGCATAAACTGCGGAATTTGAAGTTTTTCAAGTTTTATAGATGCGATGAAAGGTGTAGAAGAGGATGGAATATACGAAAACTCACCTAAAAAAGAGGGAAGCAAAGACAAAATCGTCTTTGTACACACACCCACATCCTCAATGATATGTGATGGGCAGTGTACGTACACCTGCTATCTTAACACGGAAAGACATAACCACCACGCTTAGTGCGACAGCGTTAAATGCACCCTCAACTCTAATCATCTTCAAGTTTATTTTTGATGTGAATTTGGCGGAATCTGCGATTTAAAGGAGCAAAAAAATTCAGAAATTTCGTCCTCATGAGATTCTTTGGTTGCTAGTAAACTCGAGAATATCTTCTCTTTCATTAGTTTCCACAAAAAACGAGAAACATTTGATATATAGCCTCATTTTTTCGGACTTCTAGTTGATCATTTTGTGGTTTTCTCTGTTTTTTTTCCTGTTTTTCTCTTCTCCCTCTTTCTCCCTTGCTCATCGCCCCTCACCCTCCTCACCTCCCTCTTTTCACCTATTACGACGTATCAACATTGATCTATTTGGAGCCCCCTTCATTGCCATCTTCGACTTCTGTTTCATCACAAACTTCGACTTGTTTTGCTGAGCTTTCCGAGCTTTTGGATTGTTCTTCATCTTCTGCTGCATCTTCTTCTTCTTCAGCTTTGCAATCTGAGCAGCAAAACATCAAAAACAGCGATAGAAACACCCAAGGAATGAAAAACTCGCAAATATCAGGCACTGTACATACACCTCAGGGGGGGTTTACCGCACACACACAGATAGCTGCACACATGCACACACACAAATATGCTCAAAACAGGTAAAATGATCGCCTCTCGCAGCGAAACTTATACACATAGAGACAGGTACACATGCACACAGATACACAGAAGAGGATGCACACACACACACACACACACACACATACGCATAGATAAGCACATATATAAATAGACCAACACATAACACTCTACAAAGAGCATTACAACACACGCCTTTCAACTCACCTGCTGAGGATTCTTCAGCTCATCATGAACGCACGTGCCTTTAGAAGGTCTAGAAGAGCCACTTGCCGTCATGCCCTTCTTCCTCTTCATCATTAGACGTTTTTGCTTGTTTGTGAGTGGAAAAGAGGAGGAAATTTCATCAAAACGCTTCTTCTCAATGGAATTTTCCTTCGCTGAAGAAGATCGAGACAACACACAAGAAACATGAGACTCAAACCAGGTAAACTATGGAGTGCCTCCAAGCGAAACTCACAAACACGCACACCAACCCACACACACGCACAAACACTCGCAAAAACACGCCTACACACACACTGGTGTACAGTTCTACACGGTGATACACACACACACATATACCTACACTCGCACAAACACACACACACACACACAAAAGTCGCAACAAAGAGGAAAAACAGCAAGGCAAAGTGAGGCATGCGGGGATGTAACAGAGACCATGCGTATGCGTGTGTTGGAAGATGAATTTCATGATTTCAAAGGAAGCATAGAAGTGTGTGTACTGGATGTACGTACACAGGTGAGTATGTGTGAGTGTGCTTGTAGAAGTTTGTGTGTCCGTGTGCGTGCGTATGTGAGAGTATTTGTGTGTCTGAAAGTAAGATTATGTGTGCTATAGTATGCGTGTGTAAGAGTATGTGTGGAGATGAGAGGTTTTTGAGAATGTGCGCGAAAATGAGAGTGTGTGTGCGTGTGCTGCAGTGTGCTTTAACGTTTGTGTTTCTACGGATGTATGTGTAAGCGTATGTCCAGGGTGGGTACGATTGTGTACGCACTCATCATTCTTCGACGAAAAAGAAATACACACACAAAATCGTCGGATTCAAAGTGCTCTACAATGGAGAAACTGGGTGTACGTACAGGGAGCCTCTGTAACTTCATCACTTTCATCTTCATGTTCTCTGGTTTGCCTGCGACGCCTTGACTTGGCTGCAAAAAGAGGAAGGAGTAAATACTATGAAACGCTCTCTACTTCAGCAGTCTACAGGATGATGTAAGACTTACATATACACACACACACGCACATAGATACTAGGCACACAATCCTGCAGGACAGGCTTTCCCAAGTAGAATAGGCAGCTTCTTACACACACGGCCTAGAAAGCAAATAAAGCAACACACACGCGTCTACTTCCTCACTATTATATCAAAAGAAGCTTCTTCATTGTGTATAATCGCCTAATGCATCGAGTAGGGCAGTGTGTGTTAGCAGAGTTTTTTAGCAGTGCACCTCAGCAGTGTGTGTTAGCAGAGTTTTTTAGCAGTGCACCTCAGCAGTGTGTGTTAGCAGTGCGTCTGTATCACTACCTTCACAACTACATCATCAAGTTCAAACAGGGAGGTGTACGTACATCGACCTACCTCGCAAGATTGTAGCCTCATCTTCAGTCTCTCCCACTGTTTGTATGCGATTCTTCGTCAGAGCCATCCACTTCTTATATAAGCCCTTATTCTCGAGCTCTCCCCTAAAAGTAGACGCACCCACTCACACACATATTTCGCTAGAACGCAGCCTGAGGAGAAGATATATGCTGCGCGTGTGTGTGAATTCGTACACACTGCAACCATTCAAACAGCAGAAATCACACAAAAAAGAGCATCTTCAGATAGAGGTGTCGAGTAGCGATGGTGATGGGGAAGATACAGCAGTCACACACACTTATATACATACACATTCACACACTCAAAGAGCACAAAGATTGGAGCTGCAATAACGCAGTAACTTCTATAAAAAAAAAGCCATGAAATCACCAATTTCTAATCATTTTCGTCAATTTTCAGACATAAACGCCATCATCTGCTTCTTCTTCCTCATCTTCATCTATTTTCTACTAATTTATTTGCTTTTTGGTCACTTTAATATGCTTTTCACTTCTTTAGCTGCTTCTTCTT